>CATIWQ010379945.1:0-41341 GCA_949673415.1 Euphorbia schlechtendalii
TTCCCAATAATTTAAACACACTCAATACTTATAGGACTTATTCGAGATTTGCATATAAAACTCATAGTAAGAATACCATTAGATATTACTCCACTTAAACTTTTCGGAAGCATTAAACTAAAACTATATAACTTATACTAACTCATGTTGCATTGAAGTATATATCAAAACTTACTTGGAATGTTGCTTTCGAATGTTACTCACCACTCATCCTTCCAAATGTTAAGTGTTGTGCCAAAAGCGCTCACACTCTCAATGTGCGCTCAAACTCGAAACAACTTGTGTGAAATATGCACTAACATCAAACTTGTAATACCTAATACTCACAATAACCTTGGAATATATGTTAATATAGTGTAAGTATGGATAAGGTATAAACAACACAAAATTAAGAAAAATTTTCATATTCTTCAACTTTTTAAATTTATTTGATTTTTTTGGATTTTTGGAATTTTTTTACAAATGTCCCCACACTAAAGAACACAATGTCCTCATTGTGAGTGACTTTATTAAAAACGAAAAATAAACAAACAAATTGTACAAATCCTAAACTTTAATGGAAAGCAGATAATCATTCGGAAGGGATCGACTCTGTCAACAGGTCAACCTTATAATAAGATTCCCTTAAATCTCTTTCAATGTCAAACATCAACGTATGAATCTCATCGAATTTCTTATGAATTGAGATTTACGCTTCCATAAGGTTCATTCAACTTTCCCCGAAGGTTGGTTGCTTTACGATCTTCTTCCCTTACTTTTTCTCTTTCTCTTCTTCTACCAGCCTCTGGTTCTCTCCTCCCATGATTTCCAATCATGAGTGATCCTATATTCTCCTATGCACTTTTCTAGAAATCCATAGTTGAAGAATACGTCCGTGGTTAATTCTGGAATCTCATCTTCATCAGCAAAGACTTCAATGGAATAAGGCATTCATCCAATTTGTCCTAACAAATTCACCATCTTACAACACCCATATTCTGTTACTTTGAGATTTTAGGCAGTAGACATAAGTGTCTCCATCATTATTCCCAAAACATCAATAGGAGTGCCATTACAAATCGCTTCTATTACAAACAATTCTTCAGGAATAACGATATCAAAAGTTGACTTACCAAACAATGCACCATTTAAATAGAAGTACAAAGCGAGCAAACAAAGATATCAAATCCATCGGCTATAGGCAGATATTTGTTTGAACTCAGTCTGGCCTGTCAGGTGGTTCCATGTGGGTAGAGGATCCCATCTAGGAAATATCTTGTTGTAGGAGTCCATTGGGAATCTCATATACTTGTTAAGCGCCTTTCTTGTCAACTTGTACTCCCTTCCTTGATGATGATAAATTAGGCAGTCCTTTTTATCATTCTTCCATGCCAACGTTACCAACATTTCCATGTAGTTCTCAACACTATTCCCCAGGGTCATGTTTGAATAAATGATAAAGTTTAGAACTCTAAGATAGTACATTACTCTATCATAAACCCCAAGATTACTGAAATTGTTTCTATTAATAGTATAAGAACTCTTAAATTTAGCATTCTTAATCATCTCGTAGTGATCTCCTTCTTCACGAGAATAGATAGGGAATGGTGCTTCATACCTTTCTTGAATGTTTGAGGGAGGAACTACATTGTATTTATTTGTTAGAATGATGTTGAATTGAAAAGATTTTGAAGGAATGTAATGGTTTCAAATTTGGAAAATTGTTGATTGAAGAAGATAAGAATTTCAGATTTTCAGAAGCGAGAACTGATGTATAATCGCACATCAATTTATAGAGTTTGGAAAAATAACCGTCAAATAACTGCTAAACTGTTGTAATTTTCACTCAAGTCGCGATCGTGACTATATGTCGTGATCGTGACTTATGAGAATTGAGAAACAAAAAGTTTTGTATGGGGATTCACGAGCGCGATATGGAGTCGCGAATGTGAATTGACAAAATAAAAGAAAATCTTCTATTTTTTGAGAATTCAGATGTAATAATATGACTTATCACCTTCAAGATGATTATTTCATATTCTTTTTCACTTCCAAGTTAGGATAGACAAATTAAATAGTTCAGGAAAGAAATAAATATATATAATTAGAAAATATACCGTACTCTTCTAGTATTTGATCTTCAAAACACACGTTCGATCCCAGGTAATTTGATATCTAAATCACATTTGCCTTCCCTGACAATGGTGCCAAAAACTTATTCACCACTTTTCTATTGATAATATAAAAGTTCTAAATATGAATAGGTGTGGTCAGTTATCAAATAGAAAAATGATGATAACTACACGTATACAGTTGCTATATAGTTTTAAAAGATATCGATCCCACAGGGAAGGAATTCGGTTCTAGATATCAAATAGAGTTACGGGACGAAAGAAAATATAATGATTTGAAGGTTAAGGGTTTTGAATGGTAAATAGACGAATGAACAGATGCATGAACAGATTAGAGAAGATGCAAAGCATATAGATATTTCTTAAGAATAAGTATAGTAGAGTAAAATATGCAAAATAATCAAAGTTGTTTTAAACACTAAATAACTTCAACAAACTTAGTTCTAGATACCCAAATATCCTATAATTCACAGCAGAGCAACACATGAAATGACTTTTCTAAATTTAGGGTAAACAAACTATGACACTTATAAAAACCTGGATAATAATAATACTATTCTTAGTACGATTCGCTCTCACATAGCCATATTTAGAAACTTACCACTCCAAAAATGTTGGCTCACTAAACAGCTTTATAATCACAGATCCAGTGATTATACACAATCTTGTTAACCGTGAAATCACTCTTAAAGTTAACTCGAAAGCATATAACTTGATTAATATAAATGACACAAGACTAAATATCCGTTAAGACACATAGACATATCATAAACTTTGAATTAGAAAGTATAAGTAGAAAACAAAGTAAAGTTGTAAGGTATGCAAGTGAAAGCTAAACTTGATCAAACCGTATCCACTCTTTTAATGGGAGTTATCAATTCCTGCAATTCCTATGTCTACTTTGAATTCGATCTCGACTCATACAGAACCTTCGCTAGGATGCTATTCTTTGTGAATATAGAACAAATGAATGTTGAAAAATAGAAACTTTTATTGATAAGTGCTTTGCAATTACACTCATACAATAATCACTCGAATATGTGGAGAAGTCTAGTGATCGAAATAAGAATCAATTCACTTATACATTTTTCTCTATAACACTTTGAACTTAGCGAAACCTATAACTTTCACTCACTATGTCATACACTTTACACACACACTACCATTCATTCCCCATGCATCATCATGAAATTTGTTTATGTGAACTCTATTTATAGAGTGCAAAGGGTTGAGTTTATCTAAACGAAGAGTCGTGTCCAATGGTGAAGGGTTGCATTATCTTCAATGTGATTGGATGCAAGAATTCATCCTTATCAACAATGGATAGGCACCTTTTCGTGGCTTCATTGTCCCCAAAAGGTGTCTTTTCGTTTGATAGGTGGTGGCGGTTGATGGTGGTTAATCGTTTTTATCCAGCGGTTGGAAGTTGAGAAGAGTTATCTAAAACCGTCACAAGTCACGAGCGTGACATACATGTCGTGATCATGAACATTGATTTGTAACTTTCTATTTGTGAAGAAAGATAAGTCGTGATCGCAAATAGTTATCACGATCATAACATGTGCTTTTCTTAATGATTCTTCTTTGCAACTTTGCAGATCTTTGACAACTTTGATCCTAAGCCAATTCCTTGCGTTCCATGCATCTTTTTGCACCTTTTTCACTCTTTTTGCATAGAATTCCATCTTTGATAATTTCACTCCCAAGATTTACCTAGTTTCTACACTTGCATAAAAAACAACTACATAACACGTGAAATCTTTTATATGAAGTATAAAATGACTCTAAACCATATCATTTTATGATTGAAAATATCAAGATAATAAGTGTAATTATAAACTTATTACTTACCCACACTTAAAAATCCAAACATTCTAATTCACTTCACTACATTCAAGCTCATACCTTGAGAAATCACACGGATCTCTCTCAATCTCCTCACCCTAAGGTTGGGATATCATATCATTGCTTCATGAGGGTTCGAAAAACATTTAGGAATCATAAATTCATAAGACATCAAGACATGCATATACTAATCTAATCTTGTTTGATATTTAATGTGAGTTCGAGAGAAGGAGAGTCTCGTCTGATTATCACCAAGTGTTATCTCAGCCAATAAGAGGGTATTCTGTGCTCAACTACAAGTGAGGGGTTCGAGTCAAGCTTCGATTAATTTGATTAGTTTTTTCCTTCAACTATAGTTAATCATGTCAAAGATAATGTTAGCCATCAGGGCGAACACTAGTAGCATTCAGTCAATCCCAATAAAGGGGAGGTTCTCAGTCCAGAAATGAGGTTGATGTAGATGCAGTGTTGACTAGAATGCTTTCTAGTCTGCTAGTACATGTTACTCTCCAGTATTCTATGAGGGCATTATTAGATGAAAAAAGGAATTTTGACTATATTTTTGAATCTAAGCTCCCTCCCAGTAACGAAACTCATCTCGTTGCTAGCTAGGGGCATGCTTCCACTCTACAAATTAATTTGGGTTCTCTCTTAAACCAAGGGTCTCAGTATCATCTACAGCCAAGTCAAAGTATTTTAATAATCTTCTACAAGGCTAAGGTTTAGGCTATTAGAGCCTTCTGATTTGGAATTTTTAAAATATCTTCTAATACAGTATGCCTAGGCAAGACGCGCCCAATTCTTTTTTGCAAGGGGTTTTTGGAACCGCTATTCGGCATGTGAATTTAAATCCTGTTATGTGCTCGCCACCACCTTATCCAATCTTGCGAGCTCAACGACATTTCCCTCCTCTTTATAATCCAATGAACATATCCTCTTCTCAAGAATTCACATCTCAATCTTTGACTTTTCCAATTGAAGGGGAACCCCTCTATCAAAGATCATCTCCTTAGTCGATTGCCTTTGTGAACTAGTTTCAAGCATACTCTCAACCTCAGAATGCTCTTGAATTCTCAATTTCACCTCAGGGCATGACCTATGCATAACCAACTTACATTAAGAATTGTCAAACAACGATGTAAAATCTAGAAATGGTCAAACAAGAGTAGGGAGAGATTTTTAAGACATACTATGAGAGATTGGTGGATGTGCAAGTTCCCCTTAAGTATAGACTTGATCTATTAGAGTTGATTGCGATGCTACTTAATGGAGCACTTCCATTCTACAAAGTATGCTGGGGGATTAATGAGTATTACAGCTATAATGATGTGTTTATCAAGGCTAAAAAGTTGAAAAGAGTTCTCAAGGTTGAGCAAACCTCCAATGTGGAACATGGAGGGACAGAGTACTAGAGAACCACCAAAGGGGTAACATCTGCTTCTTTTCTAAAGAGAAAGCAAGCTATGATCTAAGTTACAAAGTCTGTAGATGTGAGTGTTATCTAAACTCTAAAAGAAGATAAACTCGGTATCTCCCCTTATGTCTAGCCTTTAGCTAGACTCGTTGCTAAGCTTCGAGAGCTTGGGATTATGGATAACTTGAAGCCATTTACCCAACCAAATGGAAAGGAATGGAAGAACTTCTGCATTTGTCATATGGTGATGGGCCATCAGACATGTAATTGTAAAACCCTGCTAAGGTATATTCAGAAGTTGATCAAAGAAGAGAAGTTTCAGGTTCCTACTATGAAGCCGAACACTATCAACAATCCACCTTCCCCTGTTGAAAAGAAGGTATCATATGATCAATCTGTGAAGAATGTGGGCAAGATGAGAAAGCACCATGGCCACGCCCTTGAGAAAGATTTGAGCAAACGTCCCAGGGTATCAGGAGCTAAAGAGCCTAATTCCTCATACCTTAGATAGGATCAGATTTAGCTCCTCATAAAAAAATATAATGGGAACAAATAGCCTATTTGTGATGATATGGCCGATGTACAAAACTATGAGCAAATGTAACGCAACACAAGGGCCGGTCTTGGATGGTGTTCGATAGGTCCACCTCAAGCAATACTAATACCGTCATTATCTTTAGTGTTAATCTTACTCTAGTCACTCATGCCTTTGTCACTCCTTTTGCTACTATGGCTACCATCACTATGGAAGACCCTCCGTTTATAGAGTAAGAAGAAATTATACAGATGTAAATTTTATTTTGATAAACTCTATGTGTAAGTCCTTTATTATAATGAAATATCCAGACTTTACTTACTTTTTTGATGTTTCTCCTAACAACACCATGCATTCATATAAGTCTACACATTACATTTTTAGCATACATGATGTGTCTTTGCATGAAATTAACTTGGGTACAAATGAATAATCTAAAATTGTAACTAAATCTAATGATTTAAAACTAGGTGAGAAAAAGAGATATTGAAAATGTGCTTAGATGTTACATGAACGCTTTTACCTAGTTGTATGAAGTCATGTCGAACATCGCTTGAGAAATTTCAAAGTACAGATTTCTAACTAATTCGAAGTTCAGTCTAGTGAAGCAAAAATTATGTCGACTACATTTGACACATGCATATAAGATTAAGGTAGAAGTAGCGAAGCAACTCAAAGCCAAAGTTCCTCAAGGTTGTGAAAACTTTTCTCCATCTACAAACTAATGTTCGAGTTGAAGAACTAGTAACTATTATTTGGAATGATCAGTGTTAGTAGCCTTCGATAGATTCAAGACTTATTTGATTAATGCTAGTCTTAAAGCCATCAATTCCTAGCATGCCTCTCATCCTTTATCTAACTATCAAAGAGTGTTCAGTAATGGAAATGCTTGTCCAAGAGAAAGATGATAAGCATGAACACACAGTGTGCTATTTGAGCAAAAAGCTTCTAGAGTATGAAAGCTGACATGGGGAGGATGAGAAGACTTGTGCAACTATGGTCTAGCTCACTAAGAAGCTCAAACACTACTTTTAGTTTTACTAAATCCAAGCCATAACAAAGATTGATCTGTTGAAGTATTTTTGCCAATCTCTAACATTAGCCGGCAAGCTCTCTCACTGGTTGCTTCTTCTTTCTGATTTGGACATTGAATATATCAATAAGAAGGTGATCAAAGGCCAAGAAATCATTAAATTCCTCACTAATCATGCCCTAAACTCTGACTATGTGGAGACCTTGGATTTTCCCGATGAGTATCTAGCGACCGTTTAATATATAAAAGAATAGTGTACTATGTTCTATGATGGAGCTATGAACCATCGAGGGGCAGGTCCCGAAGTTTTCTTAGTGATGCCATAGAATGAAGTCATCTTGCTCTCTAAAAACCTTGAATTTCTCATTACCAATAATGAGGCAGAATCTGAGGCATGCCTCTTTAGGGAATGCAAGCTTTGCGAAATGCCAAGGTATTGGAAGTAATTATCACTAGTGATTCCACCCTAGTCCTTTGACAAGTTGTTAATGATTGAAAATCAAGGAGAAGTCGTTTTGATCGTACCTTGATACAATATGGGAATTGGTTGCGAAATTCAAGAAGTGTCTATTTTGGCATGTTCCACGAGATGAGAATCAAATGACAGATTCCTTGGATACTCTAGCCTCTATGTGGGAAGGTCATCAATGCCAACCCATCAGGCTAGTGGTCTTTTAATCATCTAAGGAACCATTATATTATCGTGCCATCTTGGCCGCTATTAGCACAAAGAGAATTGTTGGTATCCGGATATAGTCCTATTTATCCAAGATGGGGAATTCCCTATAGGGGTAACAGGTCTAGAGCGATTATCTCTTTGTCGGCTGGATGTTCAATTCAGAATTATCGAGGATGATCTCTTTAAGAGCACTAGCGACGAATTTCTTCTATTATATCTTTCAGAAAAAGACACTTCTCTAGTCATGAACCATATCCATGGGGAAAGACTACGACCCTCACATGAATGGCTTGGCCCTAGCAAAGAAGATTTAGTGGAAAGGTTATTTTTTAACTACAATGATAGATGATTACATCTCCGAAATGAAGAAGTGCCATGAATGCTAGATCTATGGGAATGTTAGTCATTTACCTGTATTAGATCTCAACAATCTTTCAACTCCTTGTCCATTCTCAGCATGGGAGATCGATATTATTGGCGAAATCTGACCCTCATTGACTAATGGGCATCGATATATCATTATGGTGGTCAACTATTTATGTAAGTGGGTAGAAGCCAAAATTTTCACAAATGTAATGACCAAGAAAGTGACCAAGTTCATTGAGAAGAACATCTCTGTGCGCTATGATATACCTTACCATATTGTCCCACAAAGGTGTTCACTTTCAAGGGGAAATGGCCAATTTGATTGAGAAATATGACATTGAGCATTATCACTCTTCTCCTTATAGACCTTAAGAAAATAGGGCAATGGAAGCAACGAACAAGTCAATCAAGAAGATCTTGTACAAAATGGTGATTACTTACCATGGTTGGGTAGATAAGCTTTCGTTTGGGCATTGGGGGTACAGAACCAGTGTGGACACTCCAACAAGTCAAACTCCTTTCTCCTTAATATACGTGATGGAAGCTGTCCTTCCAATGGAAACTGAAATTCGATATCTGAGGGTAGCCATGGAAGCTAGGATGAAAGGGTTGGATTGAGTAAAAGCCATATTTGAGCAGTTGAACATGATAAGAGCATTGCTTGAAGGCCTTAGACCATCTTCAAATGTGTCACAAACACATGGTGAAAGCTTATAATAGCAAAGTCAAGCACTAGTGGTAGCCCTTGAAAGAAGGGGACTTGGTCTTAAAGTAGCTAAAACCCTCCAACATCGACACTAGGGGAAACTTCATACCCATTTGGGAAGGCCCATTTGTGGTTAAGAAAGTCCTTAACAAAGGAGCGGTCATGGATGACAATGAGTTCGTGAATCCGATTAACCAGGATCGGTATAAGCAGTATCACGTTTAGGTTAAAGAATTAAATGATTGAAATGTAGCACAATAAAAAAAGAGATTATGTAGAAAGCCTGTCAATTGTATTCTTCATACAATTAAGCAAAAATTAGGATCTTCTTTTGTTAATTAGTCCATTAAAGTCAAAACCTGAAAATGACACTTTGGGTAAAAATTAGGACAATGAGAGAAAATAGTCAACTATCAAAGGGTGGGTTGGCAATAGGGGTTATATCATTTGCTATTTTTGTACTCCGGTTATATTCATTAATAGAAATCTCATTATTGTTGAATCATTTTGTGTATATTTACAATTGGATACATGTGTGCTGTGTTAAGAAACAACACAAGTAACACAAGACATTTCCATAAAAAAGAAAATAAGAAAAATATAAAAAGAGAAAAAAAAGAAGAAAAGAAAAAAAGAGAGATAGGCTGAAAATTCGAAAAGGACAGTCTATGCAAAAAATGAGTCTGTTGGATTAAAAACTTGAAAGGGCAGTCTTGGTAATAGTTTAGACAATGTTCAATACATTGAAAACCCGCAAGGGAAGTCTATGAAAAATTAGAACAGAATAAAAAAAAATTATTCAATTCATCACAATCTTTTCAAAATGGCAGAGGACATCATTTATCTATCTCAGGAATAAAGGATGAATATCATTGAACTTACTTCACAACAAGGATCGTCAAAATGGGAAGCAACTCATAAGCTTCGAGGCTCGATAACAATGGATCAAGTCGAGACCAATGTTAGCATCATTGATGTAATACACAAGAAGAATTTGAGTTTCAAAATTTTAAAAACTCATCCAAATCTGCGCAGAACTATATTCAAGCTTCCAATTAGGCTTCGGCCCAACCTCAAAAAAAATTTTGGTTCGAACCCAAGTCCATTCTTGTTAACTAGTTTAAAGGGATCATACATCAACCACTCAAGATTACCTAGTTGCCAAAAGAGCATTAGCTATCTAGGCCATAAGGAACAAAGAAATATCACATCCTCGTGCATATTCATATACTCATGCAAACATATATACAAACAATTAACCAATGGATTACATAACATACATGAGAGCATCCAATTCATTCACATGCACACATATGTGAATAATTTGTCATAGGACCTTGCTGTGCCAATGACTTGTCATGTGTCTATCCTTATCACATCACTATCTTGCCATGACTTCACCTTTTCACGCCACTATCTTTCTATGACTTCACCTTGTTGCGCCACTATCTTACCACGTTACTATTCTTGTCATGCCACTATCTTACCATGAATCCATTCTTATCACGCCACTATCTTATTATGTCACATTTTAGAAATCAAACACATTTTGTGCAAGGGGCTATTCTACCTTGACAAATTTTTCCCAATCACATTTTGGGGATCAAAATTAAATTAATTTTCCAAATCACATTTTGGAAATTAAAACCGCATTGATCTACCAAACCACACATTAGAGATCAAAACCAAATTTTATTTTCCAAACCACATTTTGTAAATCAAAACCTTACACACCCTTTACTACAGAAATCCTCTTTATCTCCTTTCTCTCTATCAATTACCACGTATCCATTTATTCCCTTAATATATATCTTCCAAAAATTTTCTCCTAAAACTACAATCCCAGGGGAACCATATCCCCCTAGTGGGCAAAGCCAAGATTTGCGCAAGGGGTAAATTCAACCTTTTCAAAGGCACCTCCATAATATTTTCTTACCAGGCTGAATATCTTCCACTCTATTATTTATTTATTAATTTTCTCTATGTTTTAACTCTTGATTGAAGGGGCAAAATATTTTGTTTCCAAATTGTCAATCAAGGAGTTAAAATGCATTTATTAGCACTACTAACTCCAAAACAACTCTATTGCATTTTTAGGTTTCCAAGCCAACCAATTTATTTCTAGGTAAATTCATAAGATAGGAAAACATCCATATTGGGGATTTCTAAGGAGCAAGCGATCTTCCTTGTTCTGATTCAACTTCAGCACTAATCTATTTCAATGTGATCCCAAAAATTGGGAAACATCCATTTTGGGGATGTTTAAAGACCACGATTAATATTCATTATTCTGAGGTTAGCTTCAACACTCATTATTTCTAGGTGATTCCGTAAGATAAAAAATCATCCATGTTGGGGATTTTCAAGGAGCACGAAGATCTTCTATGTTCCAAGGTTAACTTCAACACTAGTTTATTTCCATGTGATTCCAAAAATCAGGAAACATCCAAGTTGGGGATGTCCAAAGAGCATGAAAAATATTCCATGTTCTAAGGTCAACTTCAGCACTCATTATTTCCACATGATTTAGTAAGATCTGAAAAAAAGCATGTTGGGGATGTCTAGAAGCATGACGGTATTTTCAACGTCAAATTCACCACTAGTTTATTTCCAAGTGATCTCGACTATCGGGAAACATCTGTATTGGGGATGTTTAAAGAGCACAACAAATATTCCAAGTTTCGAGATCAACTTTAACACTCATTATTTCTAGGTGATTGTGTAAGATCAGAAAACATCCATGTTGGAGATGTTCAAGGAGCATGGTTGAGAGTGAACGATATGGATGTGATGGGCTGAGAGCGCGCTGAGACGAGAGTTACGGTCCACTGGGGTTTTTTTGTGAAAATAAAATATTGGGTTAGGGACTCGAAAGGTTTAAAAGAGAAAACAAAATCGATTTAAATTGGTTGAAACCCAAAATCGCTGTCTCATAGTGTAGATTCACCACCTAGATTATCTCTTCTAGGAATTAAAGTCTTATGAGGCTTAACGTCCAGGGGACGGTCCACTAAGACACGGAGATTTGGGTTTGGGATAAGTTGCTTACTTCAAGTTAGATCACATTAAATTACATTTTCAGAAAATCATATTTCTAAATTGTGCATATTTGAACTTATGTCATATTTTGAGTTTGCGATATTATTTTGAGTGCATGCGGAAAGCAATAAGCGATTATGGGCTTGCAAGCTTACAGGCCTCACCAAAGAAGCACTTGTGAAGGCCCACGAGGCCTACCACAAGCCCATGCTCCAAGCAAGGCAAGGCAACACGGGGGTTGCCTTATGTGTCAATTCTGCTCCATGAGAATTTCATAGATCAGCCCACAGGCTTGCAAAAGACCATGTGGGATTTTTGCTTTACACCAATCCGACATTGGTTTTGGGGGAGCATTTTTTCTTCCCCTTGGTCTATAAGCCCCATCTCCCCACCTTTCTATTCACTTCTTTTTCTTATATATGCAACCTAGAGGGCTTTCACGTGAGCAATTGTTAAAGGTACCTTATTTATTAATTTTGATTTTTCTAAAAATGAAATCTCCCATGTGGGAAGGGTAACTCATACAACGAGGGAATTGCTTCTAGACTTTGAACTGCAAGGTAGAGCTTGAAGCCTTCTCAAGTAAAATGATTGATGAATCTTTAAGCGACGGGTTAGTTGCCTTGCTGGCATGGCTATAGGGTTCTCAATGGTTTGCTTATAGCCTTATTCTATCTTGGTTAAATCAGTTAAAAAATATCTATCACCGAGGACTGGCTATAAAGACTGGGCTAAGTGTATCATTGCAAGATCTGTCTAGTAGCTGCTTGTTAATAGATGAGTTTTCCATCTACATGAGGTTTTTATCTATGGGGTCCGTGTGGACTAATCATAGAGGTTATCCTGGTTTGGAGGCTTATGATAACGGATTGCTATTGAATTGCTTTAAGGGATTACCGCACCAAAAGGGGAAGGTATACATACATTGTAATGCTCTAATCTTAGATTCTCGGTTTCTTCTATTAAGTTTTATAAACCTATAAGCATCTATGGAATGTTTCAATTAATATTATATCAATCATGCCATGATTAAGCGGTCCTTTAGGGTTAATTTTAAGTTTTGAAATTCCATCGTGCAAGTTTGCATTTTCATTAACTAACTTAATTAACCAACACTTCAAGCATTATCTTCTCCATTCAGCCACTTGTGTTGAGAATGAGATTCCTTCGAGATCTCAAGGATAGCTTGAACTGATAGTCATTGAGAGTAGATTGGTCGATATTACTTTCATACGCCCTTGATTTGAAAGAGATTTGAGGTTTGAGAACTTGAGATTGTGAATTTTCGCAAAGAAAATTATTAGAATTCTTTGAAAGCGTGAACTCCCTCTTTAGCCTAACTTCTCTTTATATAAATATTCAAATCTGTAAAGCTAACGCCCCCTTTCTACAAGCTAAGATCAAAGCGAATGATGAGATTAAATAAATATTAACTGACTTAGTAAAATACTGTAGTTTCACAACATTAATTCAAATTCTAATTTTAATAAGGAAATTCAAAATATCACGAAAGACAAAGAACTAAGTTTACGAAGCTGAGTGAATATGTGTTACCTCAATTAGGTCAATATAATTGTGAAATTAACACTTTGACACATAGCGAATTTTTTAGACTTAAATTTGATTTCCATGAGAATTAGCTCTTTTAGAGTTCCGAAAGAATCCTTTTGCAAATAGCTTTTTATATATTTTAGCATGATTTTCTTCTGAAGGAACATACTCCAATTTGACATTGCCCCTTAGCATATGATCCCTTATGAAGTGATGTCTTATGTTGACATGCTTCATTTTGTAATGTTGAATTGCATTTTGAATAGGTCTATAGCATTCTTATTATCACATATAAATTCAAGTCATTTAGACTTTATACCATAATCTTCCAGTTGTTTAGTAGTTGTGCTACACAATTTCCTACTTCCATGTACTCTGCTTCTGCAGTGCTGAGTGTAACGGAAGTTTGCTTCTTGTTTTACAATGAGATAAGAAATTCTCAAAGGAAATGATATCAACTAGTGGTGTTTTTCATTTCAAATTTGTCTCTTCTATAGTCAGCATATGTGTATCCTATAAGTGTGAAATCTAAACTGCTAGGATACCGAAGAATCTCTTAAGAGTTGCTTAGTGAAATTCTCTGGGGTCAGCTTGATAAGTAGCATAATAACATACAGAGTATATAATATTAGGCCTACTAGTAGTAAAGTAAAGTATTTACCAATAATATCTATGTAGAATTTATTATCTACAGGCTTAGAAGCTTCATCCAACTTAGTATCATATTTGTGGCCATTTGAGTTGACATTAATTCAGCTTTCTCCATGCCAAACTTGTTCAGTACTTCCTCGGAATATTTTGATTTGCTAATGAAAATTCCATCATCACTTTGCTTGATTTGCAAACCAAGTAAGAAATTCAATTCTTCCATCATTGACATTTCATACTTGCTCTTCATCTGTTTGTTAAACTCCTTGAAAAGTCCTTCATCATTTTCTCCAAAAACAATATCATCAACGTAGATTTGGACTAGAAACACATCATTCTTCTTGCACTTAATAAACAGAGTTGTATCCGCTTTTCCTTTAATATAGCCTTTATTGAGAAAAAACTTAGTTATCCTTTCATACGAAGCATAGGGTTATTGCTTCAATCGATATAGTGCATTCTTCAGCTTGTATACATTTTTTGGATGCTTTAAGTCTTCAAATCAAGGGTGTTGATACACATCTATTTTTTCTTGAATGAATAAATTTAGTAAAGCACTTTTTACATCCCAATGAAATAATTTGAAGTTCATATGAGATGCAAAAGCACAAAGAATCATGATACCTTCAAGTCATTCTATTGGTGAATATAGGTTTCATCATAATCAATTTCTTCTTGTTGATTATAGCCTTGAGTAATGAGTCTTGCTTTATTTTTAACAACATTGCCATCTTCATCAAAATTATTTTTGAAAACCCATTTAGTTCCAATGATAGACTTGCCTCTAGGTCTAGGCGTTAGATTCTATATATCATTTCTCTTGAATTGATCTATCTCTTCTTGCATTGCTATCATTTAGTAATTATTAAATTCAAAATCTTTAAATTTTTTATTTCAATCAATGATATCAAAGATGACTTATCGTTGGTCTCTCATCATTATTGGATTATGAAAATCATCTACGATATGATCACTTAAGTGATTGCTATGAGTTTTAATCACTCTCAAAAGATTTAGATTTGCAACTTAAATTTCCATATTGGGTTGTTGTTGCTGAGTTTGATCATCATTGTTGATGTTTATCGAGTGATCTTCATCAGCTTTAACTTCCTAAATATTTTCCTATTATGTTTAGTTGGGTCGAACAAAGAGTGTTATGCTTAGTGAATTTGTTTCTTCATCAACATCAAGGGCTTGTCTTTCTACATTATTAGTTTATCAAAATATACATGCATAAATTCTTATAATAAGCAAGTTCTCTTGAAATATATTTTATAAGCCATACTATTTTTTGTTTAACCCATAAAGATAACTTCATCTGCCTTAGGATCTAACTTACCTAGCTACTCCTTGGTATTTAAAATGAAACACCTACAACTAAATGGTCTGAGATGAACAATTTTAGTCTTACACCCTCACCAAATCTCATAAAGAGTTTTCTTTATATATGGGAAAATTCAGAAACCCAATCTAAAATATAACAAGTTATGTTAACTTCTCCCCAAAAGTATTTTGGTAAATTATTATCACTCAGCATGGATCTTTCCATCTCAATAATAGTTTTGTTTTTATTTCACAGCCTCAATTTGTTGATGAGTATAAGGAGTTGAAAATTTGTGATCATTACCATACTTACCACAGAATTCTTTGAAATGGAAATTCTCAAATTCCCTTACATGATCACTTCTATTTCTACTAATATTAATTCTTAATGAGTTCATAATCAAATTATTGAATTTGATAAAATACTTAAAGGTTTCATCTTTTCTACTAAGCAAGAATACCCAAGTGAATCTCATGAAGTAATCAACTACAATAAGAGAAAGTTTCTTTCTACCCAAGTTGATTGGCTAAACAAGGGGGAAGAGATCCAAGTTTAGAAGCTCCAATAAAATCTTTATTACTATAGAATTTATATAAATAAATGATTTTCTATACTTCTTACCAAGTTAACATGAAGAGAAAAGTCTATCTTTTTCAAAATTGATACTAGGTAAACCCTTAACTAGTTGCTTTTTGGTCAATTTGGAAAGAATGTTAATATTATGGCCCAACCTCATGTGCCAATCTTATGTGCTAATGTCATTAACTTTCCTCCTTAGATATAAGACAAACATCATTGGTGCTAGGGGGTAAGTCAATCATAAAACCATTATTAACTTTAAGAACATAGAAAATAATTAGATATGATTTACAATTAAATATTACGTATTCTACTGAGATAAACATAATCTTTTTACATTTGTCACAAAGTTGAGATACACATAGAAAATTGAACTTCAGACCCTTGACATGAGACACCTCTTCAATTGAAGGATTAGCACCCACTCTCCCATTTCTAACAATCTTACCTTTTTAGTTAGCTATAAAACTGACACTTCCATTTCTTTTACGCTCCAATGTGATGAACTAATTTTCATTATCAATCTTATACCTTAAGAAACTACTATTCAAATACGAAATTCGAGTGTCAATAAATCTCAGGCTCACCTATAAAAGAATTAAGTTTTCTTAGGTACTCATACCTTAAAGCTAGGTCCTCCCTTGTTAGCAGTGATCACTTTACTCGGTGATACTCGTCCTATAAATTTTTTTTATCTCCATATAACTATGACATGCCTAACTTTTCTAAAAAAATCACATGATGTAATTAGTTTGTGGCTCACTATCCTCTTTGGAAAAGTTTTCTTTTCCATATCAGAGCTGTGAGTTTGGTTTTTCAGAGTTAAATTGTTTATTAAAGTAGGTGCATGTAATTCTTTCAAAGCTGTTACTTCAACATTTAACTAAGCTATTTGCTTGGTGAGTTCTTTGTGATATCCCTCATGATACTAAGCTTTTTCTTGAAGAAAGCAGATATCAAGAGATAAGGAAGAAACCTTATCTTCCAAATCATCACATCTCCTCTGTAGCTCTTTCATGTTCTTCCCTCACTTATGGGTCTACTTCATCACATCAAAGAGAACCTTAGAGAATTCATATATAGACAAAGGAAGTTCAAAACATACCATTTTTCTCATTTTCTTTCTCAGCATTTTGGTCACCAACAAAAATTATTGGTAATATTTCAAGAAGTTCAGCATTCGCCATCTTTGTCTCCGATCTCCATTAAGAAAAGTTTGGCAAAATCTTGTGGTTCCTCATCTAATGATGAAGAATCTTTAGAGTCGCTCCATGCAGCTGTGAAATCTTCATTCTTCTTGCAAAACTTCTTCTTGATTTGTTCAACTTATTCTCAAGATAACTTGATTGGATAAGACCTTTTTCACCACAGCCAAAGCATTTGATAACTTTGTAGAATTCTTTCTATGGTCCTTCCTTTGTATTTTTCTTATACTGAGTTAATTTCTTCTTGGGAAATTCCTTTTCATACTTCCCATCTTACTTCATAAAGTGCTTAAACTTTCTGGTCAGCAGCATCATTTCTTCTTCAAAATCTTCTTTTGATGACTCAAATTTAAGAATAATAGCTCTTGATTCCTTCTCTTTACCTTTGCTTTTCTTGGATTGCTCTTTATATTTCCTTAAGGAAATCTCTTGTGTAAGAAAAGTTCTAATTAGCTCATTATACTGATTGGTTTCAAATTTATGAGCTTCTTTAATTGTGCTCTTCTTAGCATCGAACTCTTTGGTGAGACTTCTCAAAATTTTCTTGACCATATCATCCATAGTGAATGCTATTCCAAGTCACTTCATCTCATTTATGATGTTTATGAACATAGTATTCATACTTTCAATTCATTCATCAAACTCCATCTGGAAAAGTTCAATTATGTGATCATCAGATTCATCTTAGTTTCCTTAATATTGTCAATACCCTCATAAGTAACCTCTAGCTTTTTCATTTCACATGCTAAGGATAGCATTGTCATAATTTTCAAAGGTAATAGAGACTATCTATCCATTTCTAACTTTAGTATGAGTATGGGGCCATTCTCAATTACTAGCCATGTAAGCATGTTATGCGATTGAATACAATTTTTTATTCTCTTTTTCCAATACGTGAAATGTTGGTCATTAAATAATGGTGGTCTATCATAAGCATTCCTTTTTTAAGGAGTGCAGTCTGCCAATTAGCATGTACATAAAGATGGGTTTATTCAAAGCCATAAAATCTTTAACTTAAGATAGAGAAGTCTTAAGCTGAGCACTTGCTCTAATATCACTTGTTTTCCCTATTGGCTCAGTAATGACCAAAAAGAAGGAGGGTGAATGACTTTCCTTTGTTAAATATGATTACTTAAAAAATCTTATTTAAACTTTGTTGGAATTCGAAATAGATGTGGATGAATGATGTGAAATGCTCAATAGTTAAGTGTGATCGTAAAGTTTTGACTCTACTAATTCTAAGGGCTTATATTCTGTAATGAAGCCAAAAACCTTATTCCCCACCTTTCTACCTATAAGATAAAAGTTCAAAATATGAATAGGTGTTGTCAATACCACTTATCAAATAGAAAAATGGTGACCACTACAAGTATACAATTTCGATGTATTTTTAAAAGATATCGATCCCACAAGGAAGGAACTAGTTCTACAAACCAACAAGAGTTATGGGGTAAATGAAAATAGATAATTTTTTTATTGCTGTTGGGTTGGTTGTGATATGATGTTAAATAAATAGATAAATGCATAAATAGTTTAAAGTAGAAGAAATCGGTATAGATTATTCCTACGAACAAGCATAGCAAAGAAAACATTTAAAATCATCAAATATATTACGTACACTAGACTACTTTAACATATTCGGTTCTAGACACTTAGATATTCAATTATTCACCGCAGAGCAACATGAAATGACTTTTCTAAATCTAATGTAAACGAATTAAGACGATTATATAAACCTGGATAACAATAGTACTATGCTTAGTACGGTTCACTCTCACATAGCCGTATTTAGCAAGTTACCATTCCAAAAATGTTGGCTCACTAAACAATGTTATAATCACAGATCCAGTGATTATATACAATCTTGTTAACCCTGAAATCAATAAAGTTAACTTGAAAGCATATAACTTGATTAATATAAAAGACTCAACACGAAATACACAATATGACAAATAGACATATCATAACCTTCAAAATAGAAAGTATAAGTAGAAAACAAAGAAAAGTTGTAAGGCATGCTAATGAAAGCTAAAGTTGATCAAACCATATCCACTCTTTAATGGGAGTCGTCAATTCCTGCAATTCTTGAATCTGCTTTGAATTCAGTCTCGACTCGTACAGAACCTCCGCTAGGATGCTATTCTTTGTGAATATTTAATAAGTGAATATTGAAGAATGACAACTTTTATTGATAAGTGATTTGCAATTACACTTATACAACAATCGCTCAAATATGTAGAGAAATCTAGTGATCGAAATAAGGTTCGAGTCACATATACATTTTCTCACTAACTTAGAACGAAGCGAAATCTACTTGATTTTCTCTGTAAAACTATGTATGCAAATATACAACACTACACACCATATACCATATGCCACACCACACCACAAAATTATGGAGTTTGGAGCCCTATTTTATAGAGTATGAAGGGTTTCATCGGTTCAGACGAAGGGTCATGTCCATTGGCGAAGAGTTACACCGCTTCATTGTGATTGGTTAAATTGGTTTGATCTCATCTACTACAATGGAAAGGCACATTTTCATGATTGGTTGACTGCCAAAAGGTTTTATTTCATCTGACAGTTGATGGTGGTTGATTGTTCTTTTCTGGCGATTGAAAGAAGAGAAGAGTTTACCAACAACCGTCAAGGTCATGACCCCGAATGTATGTCATGATCGTGAATACTTGGTTGGAAACTTTTTTTTGTGAAGGTTAACAAGTCGCGACCACGATATATGTGTCACGATCGTGACTTGCCTTTTTCACATGATTCCTCTTTGTTACCGATATTTGACATCTTCGATCCTGTGCCAATTCTTTAAGTTCCATGCATCTTTTTGCACCTTTTCACTCTTTTTCCATAGAATTCCACTTTTGTTCATTTTACTTCCAAGATTTACCGAGTTTCTGCATTTGCATAAAAAACAACTATATACCATGTGAAATCTTTTATATGTTGTTTAAAATGAAACAAAACCATATTGTTTTATATTTGAAAATGTCATGATAATAAGTGTAATTATACACTCATCAAAGTGCACAAAGCTCAAAAACTGGTCAGCTCAAGCTCAACTCAATTTATACAAACAAAAGTTGAGTAAATCTTTATGATTAAATAATTATGAGAGCAGATAACACTTATATGATTAGAGAAAAGAAAAATCTGAGTGATGACGAATTATATTTGTGCTGGCTAAAAAATAAAAGATGAGTTAAATAACTTTACACCTCGATTTATATTGGTTTACTCTCAACCTACATCAAGTCCCAAGGTACCTTTCATGAGCTTAAATTCACTAGTGAAACTCCTTTAACTAGGCAGAGAAGCCTTTGATAGCGGGTAATTTACAACAAGTACCTTCCAAGATATTACCCTCAAACAAATTTGAGAGCCCTTCTAAAATCTTCTATCACTCAAGAAGAAATTTGCTTAGTCTAAGTGTATCTCTATCTCTATTAAAAATTGAATAAGAAATGGTTTTTTGCTTAAGAATGCATGCGGAATTTCAAATACTAAGATGATTTGAACAGAGGAATCAACTCTAACAAAATTCAGGTGTGTTTACCAAGTTCTAAACTGCTGCTTCAATTTTGTTATTAACAATAAAAATTAAAGTAGGCATTGTATCCTGAACTCTTATCTTGACTCTGATTCTTATAGTTATTGTGAGATGTCTTCTATCAATTTTAGACTGAAATCTTACAATTGTCTAATACAGATATAATCCTTTAACGATTAATC
Organism: Euphorbia schlechtendalii; assembly: GCA_949673415.1. Lineage (NCBI taxonomy): Eukaryota > Viridiplantae > Streptophyta > Magnoliopsida > Malpighiales > Euphorbiaceae > Euphorbia > Euphorbia schlechtendalii. The sequence goes on from CATIWQ010379945.1 coordinate 20,780, forward strand.
TTTTCTAGATAAGGCCTTCAAGGCTATTTGAATCTGGTTGTAAACTATTATGAGAGAGGTGCTGCATCTTTCCACATGTCTTCACTTTATTCCTTAAAGTATTGATGTTGGTAGATGTGCACGGGTTGAAATGGAGGAGTGCTAGAAAATAGTCCATTCGCTTTAGAGTGAAGCGGTGAAATCTTGACAACTACAGTGCATCTTTCCCCTTTTGTTTTGGATTCTTTTCAGGATATTATTAAACTCTACTAAAGAGATACTAGATAGAATATTCCTTAGAGAAAGCGTTAAAAGTATACAATGTTTATGTTACTCAGTAATGCATATATAATAAATAACTAAAGCTTATTTATCTCATACTAAATTATATTGGTGAATTATTTTACCTATCATTTTAACTCGGAAAATAAAAAATTAACCTAAGTTATTTCAAATTGATTAAGCATAGATAAGCAAGCTAAGCTAGTTTCTCTAAACCAAACTCTTATTAAAAACTTAATTAAGAATCTACTTACTACCTAAGTAAGTTTGTTGTCCTAGTTAGATTGTTATTCCTAAAGTTAGGATACTGTGAAGTATTACTAAGATTGGTTCATATTTACCAAGACTATTGTTACCATGGTCTGCTCAACCAAATGAGGATTCAAACCTATTTCACATAAGTGATTATGCAAGAGCCAAATGGAGTTAAAAATTTGAAATTAAAAAATCCACATTCCAAAAAATGTACGATTTTCTCATTTTGAACCAAAAGCTGAAAAGTTAAATTTCTGCTAAATCCTGGTAAATTAGTGTGTGCCTATTTACCACCCTGGAAAATGGGTATATGCTCATCTACCCCCAAGGTTTTTTATCCTTGGCTCGACCACTCACACGAGATTCTTGCGAAAATTCTACAAAGTTCATAGAAAGCATCTGGGTTGGTAAATGGGCGTGCACCCAATTACCTATATCTACTATATAAAGAGCATTTTTACTCCATTTGAAAGAGATATGGATTTCAACCTAAAAAACAAACTTTTGAGCTTTTGTTCCTCAACTTCCAAGCTTCAAAACACATTCATTCAAAGGTCCATCCAAAATAAGTTTGACACTCCCTTTTATTCTAGGTATAGATCCTATCTATAAGTTCTTTATTCAATCCAATCCGGTGAAGGCCCAATGTGTGTGATCTCATAGGATCCCGAAGTATAGAGCCACTAAAGGTTAACCAAAACTTAACTTTCCATATGGAAACCTTTAGGCTTAATGTTCCAGATTGATACGAAACCAGATAACTCTAGATGATTAAATGGGCTTTTTGGCAAAGGTGTATGATCCCCTGATACTTGGAACATCATGTGTCAGTGTCTTGATCCGGTTCTACAATAGTAACCAGTACAATACACTCCTTCCATAAGGTTAAGTACCATTCAGTTTATTGAGCCTGGATTAAGTGTTAGCTCATGTAATAGCCATAACTATCCAAGAATTAGACTTGTTTACAAAGAAAACCACTCACCTTTATGTACAGAGATTGACTAGAAACTCTTTTTATCAACCTCATACTATGATAAGAGGTTTATGAGTGTGTCAATTTAATAAGAGACCTTAAGGTACAACTCCCATTATATCACTATATCAAGTTCGATGGATCTTATGTTGACTATTGGGCTTACCAATGAATGTTCATCACTATATTCGTAATTACCCGTATCATCCTAATCACCAGGGTATGAATAAGTATGAACCAAAGTAAGGAGTTCTTTATGAGTATGACCCTCAAGGCACAACCAATATTGAACATGAAAATGATAAAGGCATGGAGGTTGAGGAGAATGATCCTTTGCATATTCCAATTACAAGGTTTATTTTAAAGAGAGTTCAAGATGCCTCAAATGGGCTTGTCAAAAAGATTTTAATGATTCAACATTCAAGTCAAATTCGAACAACTTCCAATAATGTGAGTTTGAGCTAGGATGGAAAATTCCTAGCTTTGATTGAATTAAAAGAAGAATGACTGAAGACTTGGTTTGGTTTAAATTAGCTAAAGTGAGCATTGGACACGTATGTGTATGGTACATGTTAACCCATTTGAATATTGGTTAATTTTTATTGGGCCATTTAATTAATGAAAGATACTAAATAGGCTTTCAGCAATTTTAGAGTTTTTAATTTTTATTTCTAGTTTAGTTTTGATTCCTTTCTTGATTCTTTAAGGACTTCTAACCTAAAGCTATTAGAACTCTATTATTTTATTTTAGACAAATTCCTCAACCAATTTCACAGCTTAGGACTAGTTTTGTTATATATAGACATCTTCTAACATGTTCTGTACATGTTTTGAAGATTAATAAAATTTCAGATTTCCTTTGCGGAATTTCAGCTTCTTCTTTGAGTGAGAGTGATTATGATCTTGTTCTTGAAGTATTATTTTGATTTTGATAAATTGTTGTGGCTAGACAATTGAGAATCAACCCCATATCAGGTACTTTCATCCAATTTGAAAGGTTTCATTAACTATATGTTAGCTTGATTGTTCATTTTATTTGCTAGGATTGGTTATGCTATTGCTACCTATTACTCCATGTTCTAATTTCTGATCCCTTATTCTAATAATTTTGTTTTTCACAAACCTCAATTCATGATAGGGACATTCATTGAGTTTGAATTACGCTTCACTTAACCGGACTCACATTGATTGGTATTAAAGAATAGTTTGAATTGAGGTTCGAATTCTGTCAAGTCTATTTTCTTTCATCATAACTTTCTCTACAAAAATTGGTTTCTTGTAATTTAAAAGCTATTGGATTAATTTGAGAAAGATCTAAAACGTTCCAGAAGACTCTACCATAAATTTGTTCTCTAACCTATTGAAAAACGAATTCATAATTCTGGTAATCTAGGTTGTTCAAGTTTCTTTACTATTGTCTTTGTTCATCGAGTTTTGCATTGTTTGGCCTCGTTGGGTTTGAAACCATCATCTTTTATTTAACATTGTCAACCTAATCTTTTATCACCTGTACAAAATGTATCTTGTCTCATTATTTATTATTCTTGTAGAATCTTAGTTTCTGTTATCCTCGCTTTTATTAAATTTTGCTTTCGGTTATTCGACATTATTTGGCTTGATTTATTTATCTTGATCAACATAATTCCAAAGAGCTTGGATCATGTTGTGAGTATTCTGATTTCCTTCTTTTCATGCTTTTTCACAATAAGTTTTCTATTTCTATCTATCTAACCATGTCTCATAAGGATGAGGAATCCTCTTATGAAGATGATCAAAAAGTGTTAAGGGGTGCTTTTGTAGGAGAAATGAATAAGTTACAGTGACAATTGTTTGAAATGGCAAATTTAATAAAACAATTAGGGTTTAAAAGTTCCAAAAGAAATCCTAAGCAATCAAAGACCGATAACGACTTTGAGGATGATTTAGAGGAAGAGCAATCTGATTCAAACTCACGAAGGAGTTCTAGGGAAAAACCATGTCAAGATGGTAATCTTAATGCCATTAAATTCAAGATTCCCTCATTTAAAAATAGTAGTAAGCCTGATGTGTATTTAGAATGGGTAAGAAAAGTTGATTTAATTTTTAATATTCGTAATTACTTTGAGGAGAAGAAAATTAAATTTGTTTTTTCCGAGCTAATCGATTATGCTTCAGTATGGTGGGATCAACTTAAATGTAATAGGCGTAGGGATGGTGAACCACCAATTAATACTTGGGATGGAATGAAACGAATCATGAAAAAATGATTTGTTCCTTCTTAATACCATAATGAATTGTTAAGAAATTTACAAAGCTTGCGCCAAGGTCCTAAAAGTGTAGAAGATTACCCCAAATAGATGGAAATGGCCATGCTAAGGGCTGATGTGGAAGAAGATGAAGAGAACATGATAGCTTGTTTTCTTGGCAATATGAATAATGATATAGCTGATATAGTAGATCTCCAACATTATGTAACTTTTGAGGAACTACTCCATAAAGCCATCAAAATTAAAAAATAGCTCCTTTGAAAGAATAAGACTTGTAATAATTCTACTTCATCATCATAGAAGCTGAATTACAAATGCGAAGAAAAAGTTAGTTCGTCTATGCCTACTAAGCCTAAATCTAATTTAAAGGAAAAAAATGAAACACATAGAGAAGGTAAGACCACTGAAACTAGAACTAGAAATCGTGACATTCAATGTTTTAAATGTCAAGGTTGTGGTCATGTGATGCGTGATTTTCCTAATAAGCATACTATGATACTTAAATATGGAAAATATGACTAAAAGTGAAAGTGAAAGTGAACTAGATCCTTATATGCCTGAATTAGAAGATTGTAGTGATGTTGAGTCTTTAAAGGAGCAAGATGAAATTAATTATGTTAATCTTATTGTTAGATGTGCTCTAAGTGTCGAAAACAAAGTGTTTAATGAAAAAGAGACAATATCTTTCATGCTCGTTGTCATATCCAAGATAAAATATGTAGTATGATTGTTGATAGTGGTAGTTGTTGTAATATTGCTAGTACTATAATGGTGGAGAAATTGAGTTTGTCCATAACTAGGCATCCAAGGCCTTATAGACTTCAATGGCTCAATGACAGTAATGAGGTGAAAGTGACTCATTAAGTATTAGTCGATTTCGCAGTTGGTGAATTAAGTGACAAGGTTTTATGTGATGCTATACCTATGCAAACATGCCCTCTACTTTTGTGCCATTCATGGTAGTTTAATCACGATACCAATGATAAAGGCAAATCAAATAAAACCACCTTGATTAAGGAAAGGAAACATTACACCTTGTTACCCTTGAATACAGAAAGATCAGCTTCATATTCAAAATTCAACATCTAAGGAAGGGGCTTTGGTTAAGAATAGAGAAAATAAGAGCAATAAATCAGAAAGTGTGAGAAGAGAGAAGAGGTGAGAGAATAGGCTAGTGAGTTGACCGAAAGAGATGTGAGGAGAGAAGAAATTAAGGTCATCATAAAAGCTACTAGTAATACATTATACACTAAAATGAGGGATTAAAAATAAATTGAAAGTAATAACTTGAAATTATTTTTATTTTATTGTAAAAGATTTAGCTTGTTTATAAGTAAAACTGACAAACCTTTTCCTAGTGTGGTTTCCTCTCTTTTGTAGGAATTCAATGATTTATTTCTTGAAGAAATACTAAGTGGGCTACCTCCCATTCGAGGAATTGGACATCAAGTTGATTTGTACCCAGAGCATCTATACCAAATCGACCAACCTATAGTAGTAATCCCGAGAGAGAAAGGAACTTCAACGACAAGTTGAGGAGTTAATGTTAAAGGGTTTGATACGTGAAAGTATGTGTCCTTGTACTGTTCCCGTCATCTTAGTGCCTAAGAAGGATGGGACTTGGCTGATGTGCATTGATTATGGGGTCATTAATAAGATAATGGTTATCACATCCTATTCCTAGACTTAATTACATGTTAAATGAACTTAGTGGGGCTTTATTGTTCACTAAATTTTATTTAAAATGTTGTTACCATCAAATTAGAATGAAAATTGGTGATGAATGGAAAGCAGCTTTTAATACAAAACATGGTTTATATGAGTGGTTATTTATGCCTTTTAGGTTAACTACCCCTAATACTTTTATGCGTTTGATGAATCATGTTTTAAGGGAATTTATAGGTAAGTTTGTAGTTTTGTTTTTTTAATGACATTCTTATCTACTCTAATTCTCATTCTTAGAACCTTAATTATATATGATTTGTTTTACTGGCACAATTATATGCTAACTTCTCAAAATGCACATTTTGTATGGAAAAGGTTGTGTTCTAGGGTTTTGTAGTTTCTGCACAAGGAGTGCAAGTGGATGTGGAGAAGGTGAAGGCAATTCAAGAGTGGCCTACACCTAAGTCAAATTACCAAGGAAAGGAGTCTTCATGGGTTGGCAAGCTTCTATAGCAGGTTTGTCAAAAACATCAGTTTTATTGCTACTTCTTTAACAGAAATATTTAAAAAGAATGCTGGGTTTAAGTGGGAAAAGGAATAAGAAGATGCATTAAACTTGCAAAAACAAAAGCTTACATCTACACCTATTTTGATTTTGCCTAATTTTGAGAGAACTTTTGATATTTAATGTGATGCATGTGGTGTGGGTATTGCGGCTATTTTGATGCAAGAAGTATGTCCTACAGCTTATTATAGTGAAAATTTGAATGGGGAGAACTTAAACTATCCCTCTTATTATAAATAGTTATATGCATTAGTTAGGGCTCTTGAGAGTTGGCAGCACTTTTTATGACCTAAGGAGTTGTTATACATTTTAATCATGAATCTTTGTAACACTTAAAAGGTCAACCAAAGCTTAATATAAGGCATGCTAGGTGGGTTGAATTCATAGAAACCTTTCCTTATGTAATTAAGTATAGGCAAGGAAAGGAAAATGTTGTTGTTGATGCATTGAGTAGGTGTGTTGACTTGCTAAATATGATGCATGTTAAGTTACTAGGATTTGAATTGATTAAGGATTTATATGTTAGAGATCATGATTTTGTGTCTATCTTTAAGGCTTGTGAACATACCGTGTTTGGAAAGTTTTATAGGCATGAAGGTTTTTTGTTTGAAGAGAATAAATTATGTTTGCCTAAGTGTTATGTAAAGACTTTTCATGTTCGTGAGGCTCATGGAGGAGGTCTCATGAGACATTTTGGTATACTTAAGATTCTAGATAGGTTGTCAGAACATTTTTTTTTGCCGCACATGAAGTGTGATGTGGAGAAGGTATGTTTTAATTTTGTTAATTATACACAATCTAAGTCGAGAGTTATGCCTTATGGTTTTTATACTCCTCTACCGGTACTTAGTGAAACTTGGGTAGATATTTCGATGGATTTTATATTAGTTTTGCCAAGGTCTAGACATGGTAATGATTCTATCTTTGTGGTGGTGTGTAGATTTTCTAAGATGTCTCATTTTATACCATGTTATAAAACTGATGATGTGTCTCTTATTGCTGATTTATTCTTTAGGGAGATTGTTGGCTTACATGGGGTACCTAAGATTATAGTTAGTGATCATGATTCTTAGTTCTTAAGTTACTTTTGGAAGACTTTATGGGAAAAACTGGGAATTAAGTTATTATTTTCGACATCTTGCCATCCCCAAACTGATGGTCAAATCGAAGTGGTAAGTAAATAGAACTTTAGGTTAGTTGCTAAGAGCTGTAATTAAAAGCAACTTGAAATCATGGGAAGAGTGCATTCCATTTGTTGAATTTGCTTATAATATGGTTGTACATTCTTCTACTAATTGCTCACCATTTGAAATTCTGTATGGTTTTAATCCACTTACTCCTTTGGATTTAATCCCTTCACCTGTATTTGAGAGGGGAAGTTTAGATGGAAAGCATAAGGCTGAAATGGTGCGAAAATTGCATGAAAAAGTGAAGCAGGAAATCAAAAAGAAAAATGAACACTATGCAAGTGAAGAAAATAAGCATCATACAAAGATGGTGTTTTAGCCTGGAGATTAGGTTTGGTTGCACATGCGAAATGAGAGATTTCCTACTCAAAGGCGTACAAAGTTACATCCGAAAGGCGATGGACCTTTTCAGGTCGTAGTGAGAATTGCAGACAATGTTTACAAGCTTGATCTTCCTTGTAAGTATAGTGTACATGCTACATTTAATGTTTCTAACTTATCCTTGTTTGATGTAGGTGATGGTGATTCAAGGATGAATTCTTTTGAAGAGGGAGATAATGATGTGAATCAAGACACAACTAATATTGAGCATGAAAATGACAAAGTCATGGAGATTAAGGAGAAAGATCCTTTGCATATTTCAATTACAATGTCTATGTTAAAGAGAGTTCAAGATGCCTTAAATGGACTTGTCAAAGAGATTTTAATGATTTAACATTCAAGTTAAATTCCAACAACTTCCAATAATGTGATTTTGAGCAATGATGGAAAGTTCCTAACTTAGTTCGAATTTCAGGAAGAATGACGAAAGACTTGGTTTGGTTTAAATGAGATAAAGTGAGCATTGGACACGCATGTGTATGGCACATGTTAACCCATTGGGATCTTGGTTTATTTTTATTGGGCCATTTATTTAGTGGAAGATACTAAACAGGCTTCCAGCAATTTAAGAGTTTTTAATTTTTATTTCTAGTTTAGTTTGGATTTCTTTCTTGATTGTTTAAGGACTTGTTTCCTAAAGCTATTAGAAATTTAGAATTTTCTTTTTAGACAAATTTCTCAACCAATTTCGTGGCTTAGGATTAGTTTTATTATATACAAAGTTCTTTTAATGTGTTCTATTCATGTTTTGAAGATTAATAAAATTTCAGATTTCCTTAGTAGAATTTCAACTTCTTCTTTGAGTGCGAGTGATTGTGATCTGGTTCTTGAAATCTTATTTTGATTGTGATTAATTTTTATCACTAGATAACTGAGAATCAACCCCATATCAAGTTCTTTCATCCAATTTGAAAAGGTTTTGTTAACTATATGTTAGCTGGATAGTTCGTTTATTTAATAGGATTGGTTATGCTATTGGTACCTTTTATTCCATACTCTGATTTCTTTTCACTTATTCTAATAATTTTTTTGTATCACAAATCTCAATTCAATGTTAGGACATTCATTCAGTTCGGATTACGCTTCACGTAACCGGATTCATATCACAAAGTATAACAAATCCTGTACAAGGTAACCAGTATCTCAGAACCGAGGATGCTTATATTGATACTGCAATAAGACGTGACACAAACACATGGATATAGTTATTTTTGAGTGTTTGTATTATAGTGGTCTCCAATGTATTACCCGAACACATTTATGTGTTAACTCAAGGTACCACCTTCAGCTCATGAGATTGGCTGCATGGATCCAATCCATGGAGTAAACCTACACATGATAGTATGTCCGCTTCATTGATGTCTAGTCTTAATGAAACTATGACTAGGGATATTTAGACTTTTATTAGTAACAAGTGTGTGCAGTTCTCATTCTACATAGCTCCCACTATGTCCTTGCACTTTAATGCTATAAAATAGTCATAGACTTTGTCTTATTATATCAATGAATATATATACATGCATAATAACATATATATAATATCAGTAAGATACATGATTTAGAAACAATCATTGATATATAATAAAGATACCTTATTCTAAAACTATTCGTACATTAATGACTAATAAAGACATATCACCCTAATTGCCTCTAGGGCATACATCATGTTTAACAGTTTGTTATAAAATAAACAATTTTTCTTTTCTATCTGATGTTTCTCATAATGATTCCCTGCATTCATTTAGCATACATCTAACATATTCAATGTTCATGACACTCCAATTAAAGAAATACTTTAGACACAAATGAAAGCCCAATCTTTGGTATTTTTTTTACATATTGACCCATGAGCAAGAAAAGAAAGAGAAAAAATAAAAAAGAAAGAAAAAAACTAAAAGTTAAGTGCTTATTCCCTAACCCAACAAAGCATGTCCTCTTAAGAAGTCCTCACTAGTAGTAGCAGGGGTTAGTGAAGTACATATTGACATAATCTTTACTATAGTCGTAAGACATGTTATCATATATAGGGAGAAGAGTTTCTCAAGCCATAATCAGAAGTAATCTGAATAAAAATAAGGTCTACTCATGAACTTCGACATCACACTTGCTATTATCATCTAGGGGCTTCAAAATCATATGGAATAGGAATCCTTGCTTTTCCATTATGCATTAATTCATCAACTACTCTTCCAAATGGATCAAAGTCGAGTCATGTACCATGGTAAAAGTAAAAAAGATGCCATGGTTCATAAAGGATCACATTTTTTTAAAGATTCAACATATCACGTTATATTATCTCAAAAAATAGAATACAATCAAATGGAGAAACAAAAGATCTAATGGAAAGTATGATAAAGGGCATCTTTTCTCTTGACCTTCTAAACCATAATCAAACAGGGAATTGTAAACATTGAAGAAGAGTCCAAGATGGGGCACATCATTTACCTCATGCTTTATAAGATTATGAAGTCGATATCAGAACTCAACAAGACATACACCACTCTCACTAGTTTAAGTAAAAAAATAATGATTCTAACTAAGATCAAAGCCTGATCATCAAGAATAACAATGAAAGCAAAGCTATCAAAATATTGGTAGATCATATACAAATATGAAAAGTTGAACTTGATAAAAAAACTTCACTCGATAATTTACTGATGCACCTATAAAGAATTACAATGATACATGACTAAAAGGTGAATTGATAAAGTCAAAATCTGGTATGCAGTGTTAGGGGAAAATTCCATCTGGATTGTTTATGAAATTACATGGAAAAACTGAAACTTAGTAAATGAGTTATATAGATTATAATAGGAAACAAGTTCACAGACCACTAAAATTAGCACAAGTTGAAGCACTAACACATAAAAAAAAGAAAAGAGCACAAAAAAGTGTCTGCTAAAAGCTAGCAAGGGAATTTATGCAAGGATAAAGATAAGAAGAAAGAGATAGTCCATTTGTAAAACCTGAGAAGGACCATTGATGATAAAGAAATGTTATTGGAGATAAATACTAAACTTCTTTGCCTAAAATTATTTCTTCATTTGTCTAATGTATCATTTTGGTGAAATGTTATATGTGTGTTCTTAATGAATGCATGTAAATGTAATAAGAAACATTCATCTGAGCATTTTTTTTTCATTATAATTCATTCATAAAAATTAACAAAACAAAAACAGTAAAAGAAAAAAATTATCAAATAAATATCTCATTATGCTTTGGTTTCAAGCAAAATTTAGCCAATAACCTTTGCATGCATGGGTTATTAATCAGAATGACCCGTAAGATGACAACGATAAGTAATCCTTGAAAAAATCTTCCATCTCAAGATGGAACAACCCAATGATAAATAACTCATGTAAAAATCTTTCAAAGCCTTTGCAAAGGAGCACAAATTAGACATGATGTATGCCTTAGAGGCAATTGGGGTGATACATCTTTATTAGTTACCATGTTCGAAACTTTTTAAGTTTATTATTATTAATGAAAGGCATATTTTTTTGATATCAATGAATGTTTAGTTTTGTTGCTTGCACCATATGTATATTTATATATGTGTGACCATTTATATAACCGTACATACTTCATGACATTTCAATAACATGAGAATTTAAGGATATAGTGGGAGCTATGTGGGTTGAGAACTACTCACACCTGTAACTATGAAACGTTAGAATATCCTTAGTCATAGTTTTATTGAGGCAAGACATCAATGAAACGGATTGACTAGCATGCATAGGCTTACTCCTAAGATTAAATCCAAGCATCTAATCTCATGAGGTGAAGGTGGAACCTTGAGTTAATGCATGAATTTATTTAGAGAGATACATTGGAGACTGCTATAAGAAAGACACACGAAAATAGCTATATCCATGTGCTGCTATCATCTTTTATTGAAATATCAATATGAGTATCCTTAAACTTGAGATGCTAGTTACCTTCTATAGAAGTTGTTATGCTTTGGATCACCCCTAAGCATTACTTCTTTCCAAGATGATATAGGTGATTTCCGGTATTGTGAAAAGTGTTCATTGGTAAGTTGAGTATTCACAATGGGATCCATCACTCTTGATATAGTAATATAACCAGAGGTGTGCGTTAGGGCCTCTTGTTGAAGAGGCACGCTCTTAAACCTCTTATCTGAGTATGTGATTGATAGATTAAGTTTCTAGTCAAACACATTAAACAAGGTAAGTGGTGTTCTACGTGAACAAGTCTAACTTCAGGATAGCTACAACTATTAAATGAGCTAACACTTTATCGGAGCTTAATAAACTAAACAATACTTAATATGATGGAAGGAGTGTATTGTATTGGTTATTACTACAAAATGAGATTAAGTCACAAGGATGTGGTGTTCCAAGTATTAGAGGATCATATGACTTTTTATTTTATCATCTTAAGTCATCGGGTTCAATAATGGTCTGGAACACCGAGCCTAACCATTCTCAGATAATAAGCCAAGGTTAGGTAAAACTCTAGAGGCTCTATACTTAAGAATTGTATGATGATAAGCATATATTTCTTATGAAAGATGATGAGCATAGACATACAAGGAACTAATGGATGCCTTAGAATTTGATAAATGTTTTACAGCCATGAAATCAAGAGATGGACTCCATGTATTAAAATTAAGTTTGGAACTTGAGAAAAGTGAGATTAACCCCATAGGTTGCAAGTGGGTTTTAATGAAGAATACCAAAATGGATTGTAATGTAATTACTTATAAAGCAAGGCTAGTTGCAAAGAGTTATAGTCACAAAGAATGAATCAACTATGATGAAACCTTTTCACCAGTATCAGTGATAAAGTCTATTAGAATACTCCTTGCCATCGCTACTCCTCATGATTATAATTTTGGTAGATGGATGTGAAAACCTCTTTCCTTAACTAAAACCTTGATAAGGATGAAGTGTTATGTTTGATGAAATAATCCAAGAGATTGGATTTGTGGTAAATGCTAATAAGCCCTATATTTCTAAAAGTTTTGTGGGAGTGTGGTTGTTTTCCTATTTTTATATGTTAACGATATATTATTGATAGGAAACAATGTTCCTCTTATCAAAATAGTTATTCCATGATTGTCAAAGAATTTCTCCATGAAAGACCTTCGAGAAGCAATTCTTATACTTGGTATAAAAGATCTTCTATGATGGTTCCAAGAGGCTATTAGGTTTCTCTCAAAGTACATAAATTGATAAGGTTTTGGTTAGATTCAACCTTGAGCTATCAAGAAGAGGTTATCTTCCCATGTCTCATAGGATTAACCTTTTTAAATTCGAGTGTTCGGGAACACAAGAGGAGAGATTGAGCATGAATGGAATTCCTTATACCTCAATGATAAGATCCATTATGTGAGATATGGTATGCACTTGACATGATGTTTATTCAATTTGATCTAGGTTAGAAGCACATGAAGGTTGTTAAAACTATCCTCAACTACTTGCAAAGGACTACGGATACATTTTTAGTATATGGAGAAGGTGATCTCTCCATGAAGGGATAAATAGACATGATTTTTCAATGTGATAAGGATGATTATAAGTCCCTGTCAAGTTATGTTTTTATGTTAAATGGAGGCGCAGTTGTTTGGAAAAGTTCCAAACATGATATCACTATCGATTTGACCACTGAATTTGAGTATATAGCTTCTTTCGAAGCAGTTAAGAAAGCTTTATGGATAAAAAGATTCATTGGTTATATTAACATTGTTTCTAGCATTATAGATCCAATAATTGTCTCTTGTGATAATAGTGTGTCCTAGAGGTAATAAGGGAGATATGTCTTCTTAGTTATATTGTACAAACCTTTTTTAGTATGTTATTATTAATAAAGGATATCTTTGTTTTATATTAATGAATGTTTTATTTTGTGTCCGGTATTGTATCTATATTTTTATATGTTTCATCTTTGATATAACCGCAGAAACTCCATCACATTTCCATAGCATGAGAGTGGAAAGACATAGTAGGAGCGGTGTGGGTTGAGAACTACTCAGACGTGTAATTATGGAAAGTTAAATGTCCCTAGTCAAATATTCATTGAAAATTGACATTAATAAAGTGGATAAACTAGCATGTGTAGGCTTACTCCTTGGATCATATCCAAGAATTTGATATCACGAGATGAAGGTGGTACCTTGAGTTAACACATGGATTTATTCAAAGAGATACATAAGAGACCGGTATAAGACAGACACTTAGAAATAATTATATCCATGTGTTGATGTCATGTCTTATTGAAATAGCAATATAAGTATCTTTATACATGAGATACTAGTTTCCTTGTACAAAAGTTTCTATTCTTTGGATCATCCCTAAGAATTACATGTTACCAGGATAACATTGATGATTTCGAGTATAGCGATAATTGTTCGTTGGTAAGCTAAGTAGTCAAGATGGGATCCATCACTCTTGATATGGTAATATAAATAGAGTTGCACTTTAGGGCCTCTTGTTGAAGTGACACACTCTTAAACCTTTTATAAGAGTATGTGATGGATAGAATGGGTTTCTAGTCAAACACATTATATAAGGTGAGTGGTGTTCTTTGTAACAAGTCTAATTTCGAGATGGCTATAATAGTTAAATGACATAACACTTTATCTGAGCTTAATAAACTAGATGGTACCTAACATGATGGAAGGATTTTATTGTATATGTTACTACTATAAAATTGGATCAAGTCACAAGCCTATTCATTTCGAGTATCGAGGGATCATATGCCTTTTCTAAAATGCCAATTTCATCATCTAGAGTTATCAGGTCCCATGACAGTCTGGAACATTAAGCCTAATGGTTCCCATATGGGATGAAAAGATTATGTAAAACTCTAGAGGCTCTATACTTTGAGATCCTTTGAGGTCACACACATAAGGACCTTCAACTAGACTAAATGAAGAACTTAACAGATGGGGTCTATAATGAGAATAAAAGGAAGCCAAAATAATTTTGATTAAAACATAAATTGGTTAGACCAATATACCATTTTGGAAACAGGTGTTGAAAATGTTGAACTGTAAAGTGAGGGTTCTACCTTGTCCAAGTAGCCTTAGAAAACACAAGTTGTTTGTGAGGGTTTGCACACCTAAAGCACCAGTAATTGCCTATAGCGCGAGCATTAAAAGTGCTTGCAGGAAACAATCCTAGATGGGCTTGTGGAGCTAGATGGGCTTGTGGAATAGGGGCATAAGCATTGTCGTTGTGGTCAGCTTTTACAGTGGCTTGCAAGCTGTGTTTACTGAAAAGCCAACAAGATGACGAGGCAGGCTCACGAGAGCCTTCCTTGTATCAAGCCAGACATTGTGCTTTCCATGAGTTGGAGCTCCGTGAGTTAACCTACCAATGGGATAAGATATCCCATCCCACATTGGTTTTAAGGGGAGCAATTTTGCTCCCCTCCTCCAATAAATAAGAGCTCCTCCCCTCCTTTCCAACTCACTTCAGCTCAGCCTTCTATCTTGAGTTTCAACTTGTCTTGCCAATTATTGTGAGATGCTCTGATAGTTTCTCTAAAAATAATTTTCACAAATTCTTGAGAAGCTTATTTAATTTTAGAAAGATCTTTCGTAGTTATTTTCAGGTTGGTCTATGAGTGATCTAGCAACCACTTGTTAACTAACAAGTTCTAGCTTTTAAGAAATGTTTTGGTTTGTGGGGTTTATGTGGACTATTCATAAAGGTTTTCCTACACTTGGAAGCTAATGCTAACGGGATTCTGATAGATTTCTCTAAGGGATCACTCTACCATAGATAAGGGAATGCACACATCAACTGGTAATGCTCTTACTTTGATACTAGGTCTCTGTTATAAATGTTTATACATGTATTGTATCTATGCCTAGTATTAGCTAGGGTATATCAATCATCCCATGCTTAGGAGTTCCTTTTAGGTTAATTTTAAGTTTTGAAATTTCACCATGCTAGCTTGCATGTTCACTAATGGCCTAAGTTAACCAACAACAATCTCAGTCATCGATAATAATGTACGAACCTCATGCCTCACCATAATGATCAGAATCCTTCTTTTATCAATTCATTGCGTATCATTCCACTAAAATTCCAAGAATTTTTGGTGCATGTTATACATTCTACACAACCAATGAAGAGAATGGAAGCTCATTTTTGTTAGGAGCAGATCTCCCATACTCAAAACTCAGTGATATTCCAACATTAGAAAGTTTTGCAACCTAAGAATTCATTGGAGCTATGAAGTACCTGAAGGACTATGTAGCTATTAAAATAGAGGAAAATACATAACCAATCCAACAATTAAAATATGTTAAGCTCCATAGAGTTACAATGAAAAATCACAATTATGGAGCCTAAGTCTTCGTGTGACCACGAGATTTTTTATCCCTCTTGCAATGCGATGATGAGAAACATTTTCAGTTACTCTCCTGTTCTAGTGATCCACATTGAGGTTATGAGACATTTGAAGGAGATTTTTGGGCTTTTTAGAAATCAAAACCATTTAAACCAACAAGAGAAAAAAGACCACGCATGAATGGAATACGCTATGCTTTAGTAGTAAGGTCTATCATGTATGCTATGGTATGCACTCATGATAAGTGTATATTTACACTTATTATCATGATATTTTCAATCATAAAATGATATGGTTTTATTTCATTTTATACTTCATATAAAAGATTTCACGTGGTATGTAGTTGTTTTTGATGCAAATGCAGAAACTTGGTAAATCTTGGGAGTAAAATGATCAAAAGTGGAATTCTATGTAAAAAGAGAGAAAAAGGTGCAAAAAGATGCGTGGAACATAATGATTTGGCTTAGGATCGAAGTTATCAAAGATCGGCAAAGTTGCAAAGAAGAATGATGAAGAAAAAGCATTTCACGATCATGACACCTATTGGCGGTCGTGACTTATCACTCTTCATAAACAAAAAACTAAACCAATATTCATGATCACGACATGTGATTTACGATCGTGACTTGTGATGGTTAATGGTTATCACTTTTCAACTACCAACCGCTAGATAACAATGATCAACCTCCATCAAACGCCATCAACTACCAACTGAAATGACACCCTTTGGAAGTCAAACAATCATGAAAAGGTGCTTTTCCATTATGGATGAGGATGAATCTTTGCATCCAATCAAAATGAAGTGATGCAATTCTTCGCCAATGGACACGACTCTTTGTTTTGATAAACACAACCCTTCGTACTCTATAAATAGGGTTCAACTTCAACTCTTTTGCAGGCAAAGAATTTGGATTGATAGCATGATACAAGTTAGACGTGTATGTATAGATAAAAAGTAGAAATTATATAGATTTCGCTAGTTCAAAGTCTTAGCGAGAAAATGTATAAGTGATTCGATTCCTATTTCGATCACTATATTTCTACACAAATACGAGCGTTTGTTGTATGAGTGTAATTGCAAAGCACTTATCAATAAAAGTTTTCATTCTTCAACATTCTTTTATTCAAGATTCACAAAGAATACAATCCTAGTCGAGGTTCTGTTTAACTTTAGCTTTCACTTGCATACCTTACAACTTCACTTTGTTTTCTGCTTATACTTTTTATTTTGAAGTTTATGATATGTCTATGTGTCATAACGAGTAATTTGTTTTGCATTATTTATATTAATCAAGTTATATGCTTTTGAGTTAACTTTAAGAGTGATCTCAGGGTTAACAAGATTGTGTATAATCATTGGATCTTTGATTATAAAGCTGTTTAGTAAGCTAACATTTTTGGAGTGGTAACATGCTAAATATGGCTATGTGAGAGCTACCCATACTAAGCATAATATTATAGTTATCCAGGTTCTTATAAGTGTCATAATTCATTTACCCTAGACTTAGAAAAGTCATCTCATGTGTTGCTCTATGGTGAATTATTGAATATTAGGGCATCTAGAACCTTATTTGTTAAAGTTATCTAGTGTATGAAATACTCTTGAGGATTTTATATGTTTTTCTCTGCTAAATTTGTTCTTAGGGAATATCTTTATATTTTATATCTTTTCCAGTCTGTTCATACATCTATCCATTCATCCATCTATCATCTAAATCCCTCTAATAAAAATTCACTACTTTCTGTAAAACCCAAGTTAATAGTACCTCACAGTACTCAAAAGTTTTGGTGATAGCAATCAATATGGGATAGTAAAAGTTTATTGACCACTAAGAATACTTTTACTTAGTGTAGGAAAAGCCAAATCTGTGCTGAGTACTATATAGTTTAAGTTATCACCACTCAGCTCATGCTGAGTTATTCTGTTACTAGTCTAAAAGTAATTGTTTTTGTGATGCTGATAATTATCATGACACGTATGCTACTAACCACATCTATGAAGAATAGAATATTCCTTTGTTATATTTCAGGAGAAAAAGGCACTGAAATTAAGAAAGATTCCTGTGTTCCTCACAACATGAAACATGGGAGTACAAAGTGTCAGAGATTCCTTATTTGATCTAGAGAATAAGGAATGATCCCATGAAATACATCGCATATCAAAGATCTCCACGCACATCTCACAACGTTATCAAAGTCATCCAACGGAAAGACGCAACGTTGCTTGAAGCACATATATCTCAAAGATCTAGATTGCTTGAAGAAAAACAAGAATTTGGAAAAGGAAACAAATCACACCACAACGTTCAATTCCTATTTCTAAACATCTTGAAATCTATCTCCAATGGGAAGATTCGAAAGATTAATTAAAATGAGAAATTGAAGATCTGCGATATCCTCAAAGTTTACAATGGCTACTTCTCAGAGATTTACAGTATAAATAGAAGATAAAAGCAGACGTTCAAACTTGGTAAATCACCTTGAATTTCCTAAGAGCAAAACCTTGTGAAAATCTTCTCTGCTTTCAAGAAATTCATCTGCAAACAATCTGCAAACAATCAATAGATTTATTAGTTTGTAATAAAGAGAATCACTCATAGGATTAACCTTGTAAGGATTCAACGTATTCTAAGTTGAATTTAGTTTGCTATATCTTATTAATCTTCAGTGTTAGTTTGGGAAGGGTACCCAAACAGAGTTTGAGCAGTAGTTAGAAAGGAGGAACTTTCTGTAATAGAGTCTACCCATTGTAAAGGCTTCTTCGCCTATTGAAGGAATGAACCACTAGTGGATTAAAGCTAGGAGATGGTATTCGGGGACTGGAGGTAGGCTAGGGTCGGAACCAGGATAAAATCTTAGGTGTAATCATTCTAACTCTAAGCGATTAGCTTCTCGCTCATTCATCTCTCTTATATCGTTTATGTGCATGTTATCTAACTCGCACTAAGTAATCTTTACTTAGTTAAAGGTTGAAGATAAACTATGCCAGCTGAGCTGAGCTTTTTATACATTTTTATATCGCACTCAACACGCATATAAAAACCATACTGAGTTAACTTTAATTGAAACAGGTATAAAAAGTAACCTAGTTTACACATTCACCCCCCCTGTTGTTGTTATCAGCCAGTTTATGGACCAACACTTTCATTACCCAGTAACTCTAGTTGGTCTTTAAAATCGAACCCCATCCCTGTGGGATCGATATCTTTTAAAACTACATCGAAACTGTATACTTGCAGTGATCACCATTTTTCTATTTGATAAGTGGTATTGACAACACCTGTTCGTATTTGAACTTCTTAACTTGTCGGTAGAAAAGTGGGGAACAAGGTTTTTTGCTTCATTACAAAATATAAGCCCTCAAAATAAGTAGAGTCAAAACCTTGCGATCGACTCGGCTTGACGTCTCACATGTGTTGAGCGTCATGAGAAGATTTCAATCTGACCCAAGTGAGAAGCACTGGATGGAAGTTAAAACTATCCTCAAGTACTTAAGTAGGACTAAGGATATGTTTTAGTATATGGAGAAGGTGATCTCACTTTAAAGGGATACACCGATGTGAGTTTTCAGTCTGATAGGGATGATTATAATTCCCAATCAGGTTATGTGTTTATGTTTAATGGAGGGGCAGTTGTTTGGAAGAGTTTCAAACAAGATACGACTACCATTTCAACCACATAATCTGAGTATTTAGCTGCCTCAGAAGTAGCTAAGATGGCTTAAGAGATTTATTAGTGATCTTGGTGTGGTATCCAGCACTGAAAATTTGATAGTGATCTATTGCGATCACAATGGGGCTATTGCTCAAGCAAAGGTACCACGGTCTCGTCACAAAAATGAACATATAATCAGAAAGTACCATCTCCTGAATGAGATGGTAGCCAGAAAGGATATAAGTTTAGAAAACATCCCAATGGATCAGAATCGAATGGATGGACTAACCAAACCATTAACTCAGGTTAAGCATGACCAACATGTTAACGAGTATGGTATGAAGCACATAGCCAATGGGCTCTAGTGCAAGTGGGAGATTGTTAGACATGATGTATGCCCTAGAGGTAATTAGGGTGATATATCTTTCTTAGCTATAATGTACAAACAGTTTCAAATTATTATCATCTTTGTTACTTATCTGTGCTTTCTACTTATTATATCTGATAAGTGTATAATTACACTTATTATCATATAAATTTTATACAATAAACACTGTAGTTTTAGTCATTTTTATACTTCATATAAAAGATTTCACATGGTATGTAGTTGTTTTTGATGCAAATGCAGATACTAGTTAAATCTTGGGAGTAAAATGACCAAAAGTGGAATTTATGAAAAAAGAGTAAAAAAAGGTGCAAAATGATGCATGAAACTTGAAGATTTGGCTTAGGATCGAAGCTATTGAAGATCGGTGAAGTTACAAGAAGAATTCTAAATAAAACTCAATTCACGATCACGACTTGTTTACTTCAGAAATAGAAGATTTCTAATCAAAGATTCACGGTCATGACATGGATGGTTTTCTGGTATTATCTTTTTAACTAACAATCGCTAGATAAGCATGATCAACCGCCATCAACTACCAATGAACAGACACCTATCAAGAGTCAACCAATCATGAAAAGGTGCTTATCCATTGTGGATTATATCAAAGCTTCTCAACCAATCACAATGAAGAGATGCAATCTTTCACCAATGGACACAAC
>CATIWQ010379971.1:0-20648 GCA_949673415.1 Euphorbia schlechtendalii
CGTGACAACTTAATTTTCTCACTAATACGAAATTTCCATGTTCGTTTTGAATAAAGTATTGCTTGTGTCAAGTTGATTGGTGATGTGGAGCCAATACCTAATCCTCATAAATTTCCACTTGTCGTAACTCGTAATAAACTACTCAAATTAATGTTTATTTTATATTTCATTCACTATCTGATTTGACATCATGACAAGGCACTCCATTCACAACATACAAATAAAATATTAGTTTACCCAATTACAAGCTTACACGTTAATCATATTATCATTCAAGTTAATTAACTTTTATCCAACTAAAAGCGGGGAGAGAAAAAAACCTAAAAACCGAACCGAAAATCGAATCGAATTGAATCGAAGTTATTCGGTTCGGTTTCGATTCTATATATTTACGTTTTCGATTTTCAGTTCGGTTTTGATTCAAAATCGAAAAAATCTAAAATCGAATCGAAAATTGAAAAATAAATTTTAAATTAATTTAATAATTATTTTCACATTCAATTTACATTTAATACTTGAAAATTAAGATTTTTTTTTTCAAATCAACAATAAGTTACATGTGTTAAAAATTATTTATATTGATTTTTAGTTATTTTATGTTAAAAAAAATTAATATATGGAAAAAAAATTAATTTAAAATAAAAAAAATATAATTTTGGTTTAAAACCGAACCAAATTATTTCGGTTCGGACCGAACCGAAATAATTTGGTTTGGTTTTCGGTTCTAAAATTTCCCCCCTTTCGGTTTTAGGTTCGGTTTTTGAACCGAACCGAGTTTTGCTCACCCCTAGAACCAGGAGATGTTCATGACCATACGAACATAACCATAAGAACCAAAACTGAGTTAGAATTAATATTTATGTGAGGTATATTATCATTTACATAAATCGTCAGAATAGTTCAAGGATATCGCGTCTGCTAGTCAGACAGTAAAGTAAATATACTTTAACAAGGGAAGGTTCGAGGCTTGTAGTCCACCTATCTTATGCAAATATTGATTATATAATGCTATCACTAAATCAAGTCTGTTGTTCTATTTTCTTTTATGTGGGGGATTGTTGAAATTTAAAAGAAAATATTAATATATATTATATAATTTATTATATTATCTATTATGGCCAATTAATACTTGATTTGTAAATATGTACAAATTTCAACAATGCTGAAAAATAAGCAGAAAATGGGTGCTCATTGTCCCCAAGCTCCATTTCATTGAGTTAATAAGTGCACAAAGGAAAAAAAATTCCTACATTTCTCTTTATTTTCTTATTGAGATTATATTCTGTAGGTTTTTAGTTATTTGGTATTTGGTGATAGAATTTTACACTCGGTTGAGTTCGCCTAACGTCTGTTGTTGTATCCTAGGAGACTGTTTGTCATACAAGGGAAAAATCTGTCTCAAGGAAATCGACTCGAGCCTCAACAGAACCCTCTAATTTTTTCAAGTAAAAATTTAATTCAGTATTTCGTTATTTTATATATTTTGCATTTATTATAATACTTTTATTTCTACGAATTCCATATATTATGTAATTCAGCATACTAATATTTTTTTTATTGTATTTTCTCTCTTTTACAAGAAATTATTCATCATATATTTCTAACAAAAAATTTAGATTTGCTGTAATAAATGAACAGAGCTTGAACACTGGGGTTATCTACTCGAAAGCTCGTGAACATGCTCGATAAGCGGCTTGCTGAATACTCGCAAATAAGTTCATTAAAAGGCTCGTGAATATGTATATATGTAGTGTAAAATTTGAGTATTTTGATGAGATTAAATAAGTATTAACTACATAACAATTATATTCAAGTAGTCAAAACATAATTTTAAGTTCGGAACTCGACTTGAACTTATCGAAAATCTAAATAATATGTCCAATTAGAGCTCGGTTTAGCTGGAATGAACAGAACTTGACTAAACTCGATTTAAGCTCTGCTCGAGCTTGGTATGACCTAGCTCGAGTTCGGTTCAGACTCGACTTGAACAACGAGTATTCAGACTCGGTTTATTTATGATCCCGGTGCAAAAGAGCGTTTCTCCATTAATGATTTCAATTATGATGGTTATACATTACAAACCCCAATCATCGGTAACTATAAATACCTCAAAAATTATTTACATCAAGATTAATCGTTCGATCGAACCTCTACTCTTTTTCTCACTTTCTCACATCGGAAATGTTATTTTGTTTTACACCCTAATGTTATTCCATCAAAATGCACCAATAAAATTAGATGAATTCTTTTAGGGCTCGTTTGGTTGGCGGAATAGATATTCCGTGGAATAGAATGAAAATGAAAGCAAAAAGGTGGAATGTTTGCCTGGAGCCCGATGAATGGAATAACTATTCCGAACTATCATACAACTCATGGAATAGCTATTCCCTTCTTGAGAGAAGGAATAGTTATTCCATGAGTTGTATGATAGCTAGGAATAGCTATTCCATCCCGACGATGAGCTCTAGGTAAACGCTCCACCTTTTTCCATTCGTTTTTGTCCTATTCCACGGAATAGCTATTCCGCTAACCAAACGAGCCCTTAAAGTGGGGAACACAAAATATCTGAAATTAAATATGTAAGAGAACATGAGGAAAATGGAAAAGTAAGGAGAGGAATGAAGGACAAAAAGAAAAATGCTGGTTTGTAAGAGAGGCATTTAATGCTTACAGGCAGAAATGAAGAGCATAAATCTTATTCTCATACTCAATTGTCACAATCACATTTCACATTAATTATAGCTAAAATAAAGAAAGAAATACATTTTTCCTAGATACGAATAGTTTATTTGTCTGTTTGATCCTTGTGATGTAGTGCATTACTCATATTTGTAACATGCAATATATTATTTTTATTCAATTGGTTATTTTTGTTTTATGTGATGCAATTTGTTAACTTTACGGGTAAACCAACCAAAAATTTTCCTACCCCAAATTCTTTCTGTCATTTTTAGTACAATATATGGGCCATATTCTTCTCAAGACAAGCTCACTTACTCTCACAATTAAACTCCATAAATGACATTTGTCATCACTAATTGTTATTCCAAGCCAAAAGCTTATGGATATTTCCACTTTACATTTTGAGAAATTTACAAAATTAACTAGTTTTAGAAATTATATACACTATTATACCAAGTTATTTTCTTTTTCTAATTTTATAATTTATTTTTCTAAATTACTAATTTTTACTAATGAATTTTTTTTATTTTTTCTCTCGTGTTTTTCTCTTTTTTAGTGAATAAACTAATATATGTTATGCAGCTCTCAAGAAAGTTCAATCCTCACAACTAGACCTTTTACCGGGAGCACAAGTTATGTTATGCAGCTCTCAAGAAACTAATATGTGTTATGCAGCTCTCAAGACACATATACAATAAACTAATATATGTTATGCAGCTCTCAAGAAACTAATATATGTTATTTTTTCTCTCGTGTTTTTCTCTTATATACAATATTTTTTTTTATTGTATATGTGTCTTGCTTTATTGTATACATTCTCTTTTCTTTTGGATA
This sequence comes from Euphorbia schlechtendalii, assembly GCA_949673415.1. Classification (NCBI taxonomy): domain Eukaryota; kingdom Viridiplantae; phylum Streptophyta; class Magnoliopsida; order Malpighiales; family Euphorbiaceae; genus Euphorbia; species Euphorbia schlechtendalii. The sequence continues at coordinate 3,517 of CATIWQ010379971.1, forward strand.
CAAGCTTAAATTAGAGAGATTCTGTGATCTCTGCTAATATTTTTACTGTGGGAAAAACTTTCATCTATAAATATCAAAGCATAGAAGAAAGAGGTGGTAAAGTTGCCAATTATTTTATTACTAGTTATGTATTGTATTCCAATTCCGTGAATGGGACAAAAAACCCCATTTGAGACACAAACTGCCTTTGCCTGCATTTCTTGTATTCATTTGCTCATAATTTTCATGTACCAACCTAGCTCATGGTACACTCTTTTTTGAAAGTTTTTCATGGTACACTCTCAAAAGGAATTTCTACCAAATATTACATTGCTAGGTTTATAGCTTGTAGAGGGTGTCAACGTAGTTAGATTATTTATAGCTTAAATATATTCTTGTAATTACACTTAAGTTGTTAATCTCTTTATTTTATCTTTTTTTTTCAACTTCCTTGGAGAATGAATACAGGTACATACGTATTTATGCAAGATTTCATAAAATAAGAAATATACCTAGTATAATCCTATTTCATAAACTGTTTTCGCCCCTTAGTTGCAAATGCTAATAATAGAGACTGCCTTGTACTTGTATGCATCAGTTTTGCACTAATTTTACCGTCATTGTCACTATTAAAATATTTAAAGCATACCTTATCCCAATTTTTTTAGTTGCGCTAAGTTTAAACCTATTAGAAGATATGCAAATAAGTTAGCTCATAGTTTGCCTAGAACAACATGATCTTCGACATATTGAAATGCAATCACTCATCTTTTCTTTAGTGTAATGTCGGTCTGGTTGTGTTGGGAAAAAAATTCAATTCAACTCATTTTGCATGTGCAATCCATGCAAAATGAATCGAATTCTTTTCCACAAAAAACAATGTTTCTACACAGTATACATGCAAATAGAGATCGAAAATCAAAAGATAACTTTACATTCTCACTTTAAAATGTAAGAAGTGAGCTTAGAAGATGTTTCTCGAAGCTCGTAACTTATAACTTATGACTTAAAAAATACTTAATTTAAAAGTTAAGAAGTATTTCTAATTTCTTATTTTAACTTAAAAGCTCATTTTAAGGAGATAAGTGAAGAGTAAACTACTTTTCTTTTAAATTATAAGTTAAAAAAAGAAAAGTTTGGAGAAACTAAAAACAACAAACGGAGAAAGCATCTGAGGTTAGTTTTGTACTAATCAAGACGGCCAAATTTGAGTTACATCATTTTGAGTAATATATTTTTCTAATTCTGTGTATGACATTTAGTTGCCATAGAAAAAAAAGATGCTAGAATCGCCTAGTTGCCTTCGTTTGCTAAAATGGCACCTTCTCCCCGGTTTAAATCTAACTACAGTTGAGTATCCAAATTGCTGCCTTTCATCTTGAATTCAATTCAATATTTGCTATACCGACAATAATATTTTCTTCGCTTTGCTATTGTGGTTTTGGCCAACCGCCCTAGATTACTCTAAAATCTGACCGACAATAATGGATGCTTTCTATAAGAAGAAAGAGAATCACCAGAGAATTTTAGCCCATCAAAAGTGATGATAAAATCTCGCCCATTGTCTTCTCTGCTTTGTCGCCTTCATTATCCATCTCCACTCCGTTCTCGAGAACAGCAGCGTCCAACACAAGTTTCCGTTTCGCAATCTCATAAATATTCTCATCAACTGTATTCTTGGTAACTAGCCTGCAAGAGTGTGAAGCTAAGTACAAAAATATGCACTTCTATTGGATTCATTTAGGTCATCATGGACCTAAACTTGTGCCAAATGACAACTTTCAAAAAGTGCACCACTTTGCTCCCTTGACGACACGTGTCAGATTTTGATTGGAGATGGAAAATCAGATAAAAAAAAACTTTGAAAAGTCAAACTAATCAGAAGCTGACACGTGACGGCAAAGTAGTCCACCTAAGGAGCTATGGGGTCACTTAGAAAATTCTATGGGTTCACGTAGAAAATTCAGGGGGCAGTAGGTTTTGGGGGTCAACTTCAAGTACTCACTAATGCATTAAGCCAATAACTTATTTAAATATAATTAGGGAAGTCAATAACCTGTATATGGTAACGGGCTTTGTTTGGCCTATGCGATGACACCTGTCTTCTGCCTGGCGATCGATCTGTGGGTTGAAATCCATGTCATGGATCACAACTGTATCAGCTCCAGTCAAGTTCAAGCCCTGGCCCCCGGCTCTAGTAGAGAGCAAGCATGCGAATATGGAAGTGTCATTGTTGAAAGAATCTACTATGTTTTGTCTCTCTGTCACTGCCGTACTGTTGTTCCAAGAGACGAACATAAACAAGTTATTGACTAAGTTGAGCACAAAAGAAAATATAATATAATAAGAAGATAATTCTAAAGTCTGAGAACTAAAAACATATCCACATCTAAGATACTGTTTGTTTAGGCAAAAAATATTCCCCGGAAAAGATGTTTCACATTTACCAGCCAATAAGTGCGAAAACGAAATTGATTAGCGTAAAATGTCCTTGTCAAATGGAAAACCAAGTCATTTTAGAGAAACAAATCTCCTTCCTATACCAGCTAACCGCTAAGCAATCATTAGAGATCAATTCCTCTTTTTGTAAGGTTTCCTTTAGGGTGTGTTTGGAAACAAATTCCATAATTAAATGAAAAGAATTGAATTGAATTCACTTGAAAGAATTCAATTGAATTGATTTCTCAAAAAAATTCCTTTGTTTGAAAACATCATTTATATTAAAGAATTCAATTGATTGTTAACGAATATATTAAAAAATTTTTCAAAATAATTTATAAAAATATTTTGACTCCTTCAAGTAAAAGGATACGAGAGGGTAAAATGGTAAACATAATATTCAAACATATAACTTGAATGAATTCCTTTGAAATCTTGCAACTCTGATCCTTGCATTTACAAGAATACAAATCTAGCATGATTTGAATTCTATCAACACATTTTTGGTTCCAAGCAAGGGAATTTGACAAAGTGAATTCACTTCCTTCAAAATGAACTTTTCCAAACACACCCTTAGAATTTTTGCCTTGTAACAGGAATGTTGGGGGCAGGCGGGCTCATGTTCATACATAAACACTCTTGCTTCGATTTCAAAGATATGAAAAAACATCTGATTCCCTTATAACTGACCTACAATAAGGAGTTGCTTTGGATATAACTGTAATATCGTTATATCCATCAATTGGTTAAAGGTAAGTTACTGATAACCTAGACGGTTTAAGCTGTCATTGACGCCATAAAGCATTAGCTGGACTGTAAACTTCTTTTGGTTCCAAATTACATTGCCATGCAAGTCCAGAACTGAATGGAGTAAATTGCATTAAAGCATAGACACAAACACAGACAAGGGAAGTGTAAATTGCAGCTTTATTAGATTTAGTTATTTTAGGAAAAAGCTCATGAATTTCGAACAAGATTAAGAAGCCGTAGCATTAACTTCATTGGAAAGTTTAAGTCCCATTAATACTGAATGCTCTCTTGATAGAAACTCATTCTCGAGCTTTCCTTGTTCTTAGTACTTAAACCTCAAAACGTCTCCTTAACTTGTATGCAAAAGATAACACCCCCACCATATTTGTCTGACTTACTATTGCAGCTAGCAGGAACAGTAAAACACAACCATCACAGAAAAAATTCGAACAAAATGGGTTGCTATAGACTTGAAGCCTAAAGGGCATATGATGAATTTAAAAAGATAGGATACCTTCCGTCAAGTCTTCGATATGTCAATCCAATTACATCCATAGTCCATTCCAGAATATCAAGCATAGACGTCCATTGGCTAAAAATCAGAGCCCTGTGTCCATCCCTATTTAACTCTGGAAGAAGTTCAGCTAAAGCCTGCAATATTCAACAGAAGAAAGCTAGCTTTGTGAATCTCATGTTTACACTTTCAAATTTTAGCACGGGAACTCCCAACTAATACAAAATACATACCCGACATTTTGCCGAAAGCATTACATATTTGTCTGAAAGGATTCCTTTAGCACCTTTACCACCATGATAAAGTAAGAGCTGCAAGAAGTTGGGATTAGGAATATACATCAAGATTTGAGTATGAATGCATAATTCTAGCACAATAAACACTCTATTAATTCACGAAAGTAAGATGTCAATTTCCTGTTATTGTTAGATTTGTAATTGTACAGGTTCACAGATAACTAACCATTTTCTATAGTAAAATGCTACTCTACACTCATGTCAAACACATACCAATGTATTAAACCTCAGAGAAAAATGAACATTCAAAAGAGAGCATTGCTATTAGCACTCCACCCAATTATAGATACACTCAAAATAAAAACTGACACGAACAATATTTGAGAATTCGGTCTTAACAGAAGTAAATGTTGAGCACAAATTGATAATAATGAATGCAAAAAGAATCCAGAAGAATTAACTTTTGAGGGCAACAAAAGAAAACAAAAAAAAGTGGAAAATTAGGGACACGAAGTTTCTAACAGCTTTCACATTAACATAAATGTATGACTAGGAGGACAGTTGCAAACTCAATCATCCACGGTAGTTTATTCCATTGGCTAGATGGGATCCTCTTGGTATGTAACAGAAACTGAAGGAAAATCATTCTGATATTGGAAAGAGAGCGTGGTCCAGTATAATTTCAAAAGTGACCAAAAATAGTAAAGCATGCCACATTGAGAATAAAGCATGTATAACAAGATAACAGCTGATAGCCTGATATGGCCTCCAATGGTTTACTTCGTATACTAAATAGCAAGAAAACAAGCATAAGGTTTACCGCAATTCCATTACGTTAATGCATTCTGAGCAGGGCAGAAACATAGATAAAGGGCCAAAGTTGGAAAAGGAGTCTGAACTGGGCATAAGGGAGAAGCAAACTGTAAACAACAGGAAAACATTTTCCTAACTTGTAAAAACAAAGGATTATAGTTTTTAGATCATTACAAGGTCTAAAGAAGAAGCTATTTGGAGCCACGTACAGATGTTGATTGAAGTTGTTTGGGTTACCAAGTATAATTACAAGTTCATCTTTTAAATGACGGTTCCAAGATTAAGCACAGAGAAGTCATCTAAGCATTCATATGAGACCTATAATCTAATTTTCAATGAGCATTTTGAATCTTGTTGGTTTTCATTGCATATTGTAATTATTTGCTTTCTTCATAAGTTCAAATCCTTTAAGTACAACTTGTTTAAGAGTCTAACATTCTGAGCCTTTACATGTTCTTACTGTACAACTTTCAATCAATCATGATTTCATATGATTGTTCTATTTCTCACGAGCAGTGTTATACGAATCTTTCCCAGGGGGGGGGAGCTAAAAACTCTAATTGAGACGCCTAAGAAAATTCAGTTAAGAAGCCTAATTACTCCTTTAAACAGGTTGAGTAGGAACAGAGTGCTCAAAGTATTATACCCTAATCAAATCTAAAAAGAGATCTGAAAGATGAAGAAAAAGCTTACTAACATAGCATAAAATGAAAAACTACCATAACAAATAGAAAGATTACCTTGTGAATAGAAAAGTCATTGTAGCTTTTGAGTTCCTCAATAACTCTTTCCAAGCTACATTCAAAACCAAATGCACCAATTGGATGCAACTTTTTGGCAAAACGAACAACATCCTCGTCGCTGTAAATTTGCCTCACAAGTAATGGATGATTTGCGATCTGAAACAAGAATGACAGTTATGAGAACTTGTGAAGAAGTATGACATTTATCATACTAAGGAAGTAGGAATATGTGAGCATGTAAGTTGTGAAAGCTACAATAGCACCTTGCGGAACTGAACAAAGTAATTTGAAATCTGCCGCCGAGGAATGATTCCAAAAATAGAATCCAAGTCAATGTTGGAAAGTTTTGCAATACGAGCACTTGAAGCTTTTCGATATTCTTCTATAGCTTCTTTGTAAGCAACTTCCTGTTGCTTTTGCATTGTAACATATTCAACCTATAAAACATTAATTAATTGATTTAGGCTATAGATTTGAATGAGTATAGCTAATTTTTTTTTGTGAATCCCAAAAAGAGAGCCACAGAAAATGAAAGCATATCGGTATAAAATGCATGTCATAAACAAGTATACCCGCTGTATCTTTGGAACAAGTTGTTGCATCACGTCAGATTTCAAACGTCTCAAGATAAATGGTCCCAAGATGGACTTCATACGGCCAACTAAATCTCTATCTTCTGCATTTAATAGTTTTTTTAAATCTACATCTTCACTAGCAAAAATATCAGGCATCATAAACTCCAGTAACGACCACAATTCCTGCAATCATAAGCCACAATGTCAAAACAATGATACCGACACAGGCTTAAATGAAAGGAAAAAATATCTGATGTATTGCAATTAGAAAACAAAATTGCATTTCATAGAAACTACATTATTATCAGAAAAACCAATGTGAAAAATTCCAAAAATCAACATCTTATTTTCAGCTTTTGATAAAGCCTTTTTTACACCAGGAGACCTCTGCCTAAGATTTCAACAAGGCTGCAAATTTTCTAGCAGGCAAGAAATGATAATAAGCCAGTTATGCAAAAGAGTTAAATAATTGCTACAAGTTATAGTACATGCAAATCGTTCTGTAGGGGTGTCCCTGTAAGCATCAAACGTTGGTTTGCATTTCTTGAAACTGACATAAGGTTTTTCCATCTATAGCTGTTCTTATCCTTCATAGCATGTGCCTCATCCATTAGAACACAGCTCCACTTCCAGCGTTTCAGAATTTTCCGGTCATCTTTCTGCTGAGCACTGCACATAAATTAAAATAAATTAATTAATTAATGAATATGGCAATGTAACAACATAATGACCTGTCCCACAAGAAAAAAATCGCACACCTGTGTCTTTCAAAAAGCGAGTAACAGACAAGAAGCACATTAAATGGAGGTGGCATCCCAGATTTTGCCAAAGAGCTCAATTCTTTTGAGTAGGCAGCTCGATTAGCACCATGATACTGGAGTACAGAAAATGAGGGACACCATTTTTTGAGTTCTCTTTCCCAATTCTCCAATAAAGAGGCAGGACAGACAATTAAATGTGGACCAGGGTCATTGTTTAAGTGTTTCAGCAACATTAAATATGTAATAGCCTGTTTCACAATCCCATCATAACATTCTGAAATCAATTATAGTTTACAAATATAAACCATAATATCCATGAATACAAAAAAAAATTAAAAGAATGGATACTCAAATACCTGTATTGTTTTTCCAAGCCCCATCTCATCTGCCAGTATGGCTGCATATAACATAATATGTAAATTGTTATTCTGCATCAGTCTTTTCAAAATATGTGTAAAATTGTGTCTTCCATGTGAAATTGAAGGCAGACAATGGCAGTTTCATTACAAAAATGGAGAAACATGAACTCCCAGACTTGATAAGAAAAGCTTAGCATATGATCAGATAAAAGGCCCAAAAAACACCAAAAATGTAAGTGCTAACTTATTTAGCAAAGGCTAAAACCTCAACTGAATGTTCTGATATTTAATCTAAAAAAAAATAATCCACCGGCCAAGACCCCAAACAAGTACTCCACATTCTCTATCACATAAACTTTAACACATTTGTCAAACTTAGACTTCATATATTGGGATGTGCAAAAAGCATCCATATAGTTGTCCAACATGACCTTCAAGCACTAGCTAGAGAGTCTATCTTCTTCGGCATCTAGTTGACCAAATTGAGCATAAATTGTGAATTCTAATATTACTGGAGATCTATGGCAGGCTCATTCATGGCAGTTCATTCAGCACTGTACAAGATCTTAGTACTTGCTTCAAAATTACGTTTTTCTAAAATAATGTTATCAGATAAAGTCATTACCCTTTCCTGCAAGGTTTTCTCACAATCTTACCATGTTCAATTAGTTAAGATGAAAATTAGTTGTTAGACATTGCACATATTTATAATTGTGTGGTGATAATCATCCACCTGACAAAAGGCTTCCCTATACTTCAGCTAATAAGAACATATCAAACAGTTGAAGTGAAATGTCTTCATTACATGTCATGTCAGCATTCAAATAATCTCACAACAAAAAAATAATTGTGTTTTAAAACAAATTATCATACATCAAAGTTGTGTCTTATTATACCATAAACTCTTCCATCAATTTTCATTCATGGCCTACATGAGCACCGCCTTAGGCTAATAGATTACCGAATCATTCTTTTCATATCTACTAAAAAGATCCATAATTCTACCCGGCCATAGAGCTTTAAAACCTAATTATACAAAAACTAAATAAATTAAATTAATTGAGAATGCAATAAATTGTTTCAAGGGAATAGTTAATAAGTCCGCATATTTTATTTTCACATGCCATCACAGATCATAAACTTTTAAAAGGAGGTTCAAGAAGGAAAATATAAAAAACAGTTGAATAATATAAGGAAAAGTGGAACTACCTCCTCCAATGCCCTTTCGATACAATAGAAGTAGAAAGTTCACACCAACTAGCTGATATGGCTTGAGAAGAGGCTGGAAACTTGAATCTGACACAGCACACGCTGCAGCAATATCATCCTGCAAAACCAAAGGGATTTCGATTAAAACTGGAGTAATGGGACTATGTAAAAGGGCAATCTCACACGTTATTGGAAAATCATAAGCATGTAAATCAGATTTGTGAATGACAGACTTGTTTACCATATTGGATTACATCACAGGGAGTATAAAGCCGTGCATGTAAATGGTCATTCCCCTGTGAGCACACTTACACCACCATGAAAGGCATGTAAAGAAAATGCACTTCGACTCACTCAGCCTAACCAGTCAGTCAGCTTATTAGTCAATTCCTCACTACCTAATCAACATAGAGCACCTAAGATAGGTCACTTTTCAGCTATTTACATACGTATTTTCAACAAAGTTTGCGTAGCCAAATTGAGAAACAAACTTAAATAAAAGAATGGAAATAAAATTCAGGACACCCTAAATTAGTGTTCACTCTCATGCATGTAGAAATTCATTAACCGGAGAACTACTTCTTATACCTAACAGAACAGAAAAGGACCACTTCATCTCAAGTCCTGGACAAAGTCTCAATTTGTTCATCTTACAGCTCAAGCGGGACAGAGAGAATTCAGCTTCTTAACGAATGGAAAGGAGCTGCACAAATACCCTCCCCAATGTCAAGCAAAGATGGAGCTTTTACAAGGTTGAGGTTTTTTTCACAAATTCAGTGCTTTATGTTTATCTCCTTCCCTCACCCATGACAACGGTCATTAAAAACATCAAATATTGATGGATAGAAAAGAAGCTTATTAAAGGGATATATTATACTCCAATGCAAAGATTGGAGAACTGATTTAAGAGCGAAATAATAAAGCACATAGCGATAAAATTCAGGCTCAACAGCTAAACTAAACCAAACCACACCATTCCAACTCGACCATTATAGCAATGTTTTCACTTTCAAAATATAGAACAATCTCAGCTAAAATGAACAAGCAGACGAATCAATGACAAATACCTGAGTCACAATTCTAACAGAAGAAGCTTCCACCTCCGAATACCGGTCACATGAGCTACCTGAAGAGCCAAACAATTCCTTTTTTAGCTCCGTCGATATTTTATCGCACTTCCGCAAAGCATTCCCTACAACATCTTCCTCTTGCGACTCCCATACCTCCTCTTCTTCGTCCTCATCGCTCCAGTCTAGATCATAAACCTCAGCGAAATCCCTTCCAGTCTCCACCTCCATCTTTCCCTCTTCATTCTCTACCTCCTCTTCGTCGTCGTCATCATCAACCACAAATCGACGAGCACGATTTACAGCCGGCGGCCTCGCAACCTCCTCAAAATCATCCTCTTCGACGTCATCATCCGCAAGCCGAGTAACCTCCACGCAATCTTCGGCGCCGCTGCTGTCGCAATCAATAGGATCGGAAGCTTTTTTAAAAGCGAATGATTCAATAGGAGGAGGAGTAGAAGTAGAAGCGGCGGATTTTAGTTTGAGCTTTCGAATCGGCGCCGTTTTGAGAACGCGCGAAGGCTTGAAGGAGTGGTTGTCCCACTCGCCGTCGGAGATTTCTTCGAAAGCTCGCTTCATTGCTCCATTACATATATAAAATTAGGAAAAAAAAAGGAAGAGGGGGGAGAAATTATTGTCTCCTTTCTGTGATACACAGAATCCGCCGGAGAAAAGGGGGAACGGTAGACAGTGGGTGAAGACAACGAGATAGTGAAGGAGAGAATTCAAAAGTTGATTAGTTGTTGAGAGGAGAAGAAGAAGAATAAGCGCGAATTGGACATTGGAATTGGGTTCAGAAAATTAGGAAAGTGAACGAGCCAGAGAGAAGGCTGAGTCGGGTCAATTAGGTTGGACCGTGTCAACACTAAGGCCCGTACCGATTGGGCCTTAAGATCAAATTTTCACATTGGGATAAATATTTACTGCTGTATGCAATTGTCAAAGTTGTATTGTTAAAATTTTGAATTTACATTTATATCACCTTGTTATCTTGTAGTTACTTAGTCGTATTTTATAATTATTTCAAATCAACGTAATGATTACCTTACAATTTACTTATAGATATAACTTTATATAAAAAATTCGCATTTTATAGTTATCTTATAGTTAATTCAAATTTATGTAATTATGTTATATTTTTGCTATAATTCATTTGTAATATATCAAATTGATGTAGTTGTGTTATATTTAAATGTTTTTAATTAAGTATATGTTTTAACAATATGACAAATATAAATAAATTATAAAATAAATATGTATAGGTAAAAAAAGTTCGGAAAAAGTATAGCATCATGGGTCTTGTTTTGAAGGGAAACATAAAGATGAAGAAAATATTCTAAAGTAGCATTTGGAAAAATAAAAGGCTTGTGAGATAAATCAAAAACAAGAAATTATATTAAAAAAAGAGGAATGTAAAAATGTGAATAAGAATAGTTTAGAAGGTATAGCCCCTGAATAAATTATAGAAAACATATTAATTATGCAAGTTACCCAATTTTTATGTGTTTTTATATAAATGGGCTAGGGGTTTTTATGGTATTACAAGAAAAATGCAAAATAATTTTAAGTTATAACACAGTGTAATTTTACAAATCTTACAAGTTTTGAATTTTCACAAAATGTGAATTTAAGTTTTCATTTTTTAAAATACGTGAACATAAAAATAATCAACGATTTCAGGTTTAATAATTATTGTACCGGGTATAATAGTTATTAAACCAGGTATAACAGCCATCATATCAAGTTCAATGTCTATTATATTTGTTCGAATATGAAATTTGAAACCAAATCTTAATATTTTCATTATCTTCAATTATTTGAATATTTCTTTGATATTCTTCGTTACGTTGGCTATTTGACCAAATGCGAAATCTAATACTTGATCCTAATATTTTATTCATCTCCAATTATTTTTTATAATATTAGTTTACATCAAACCAGGTACAATAACTTGATCTGAAAACTGGATTCTAATATGAATGTGAAACTTAATATTGGTACTTTCTTTATATCCAACTGTTTGAATATTTTTTAATATTTGTTATAATGATTGTTATACCAGGTATAATTATCATTATACCTGGTATAAAGACCATATACTATTCAAATGGAAAATCTAAAATTAGATTTTCATAATTTCTTCATCTCCAATTATTTGAATATTGTTTGAATAGTTATGGTGACTATTATACCAGGTATATAAATTGATCTACAACTGGAACTGATATTGAAATCTGAAATGGATTTTAATAAATTATATTCATATCCAATGATTTGAAAAATATGTAATATTATTTGTTCAAAATCTAAAAAACTTACAAATTTGTCAACAATTAAACCACAAAAACATCATATTTGAAATGACTTCAAACTCCATAAAATGTACCAAAATAACAATTTCCACCATTGAAAAGTGAAAAAAACCCAACACAAAAGCACTGAAAAAAAGATTAAAACAAAACTGTAATTGCTAGCTAGAAAAGAGAAACAAGGTAAAAAAATACAAAACACAATTTGGAAAAAAGAACAAAAACGAAAAACAAAATCAATTGCAATCTAAAATAGAAAACTCAATCGCAAATCCAAATATGAAATTCCAAACGCGATCCAAAACCGAAATCTCAATCACAATCCAAATCAGAATACTCAAATCGCGATCCAAAATACAGAAAAAATTAGAAACAAGATGAAAAAGAATCATTAAATAACAAAGCGAAAACTCACGCAATAAGAACAGACTTGATGAAATCAAAATATGATGAAAATCCTGATCGAACAGATGAAACAAAATCAGATGAAAACACCATAAATTGTGATTCAAAGAGAGAGGGAGAGAGAGAGAGAGAAAGCATTAAGAAGAAGAAGAAGAAGAAGAAGAAGACAGAGGATGGAAAGAGCAAAAACAAAGACGAAGCGAAGAAGAAGAAGAAGAAGAAGAGGCACAGAGAAGTTGAAGAGACGTTTTTAATGGGGAGGGGGAATGATCAGTTATAACAAAAATCAATACATAATAAATGAGAAAATAAAAATATTATTTTTTATTTTAAAAGGATAAAAAAGTATCTTCTTTAATTTCAATTGATGTTATGTAATTAGATTTTTACAAACCGAACTTTTATTAAATTACAAAAATGTCATCTTAGGTTTCATATTCTCTCTAATCATTCCAACAAAAATTTAAATTAAAAGTCCACTTTTCACCTTGTGCATGACATTATATTTTTAATTTCTTTGCCTTGTTTTTCATTTATCTCTTTAACAGTTAATTTTTTCGACATGTCTTATTAGAGATTTTTTATTCATCTCATTTTTATCTTTTCAACGTCATCCATTGTAACTTTCGCATTTTTATATGTCTGCTGTTTGTCGAATTTGTATATTGAAATGACTATTAAATGTCTATTATATGATGTTATATGAAGTTTGAAGAGTTATATATTTGTTAGATATCTATAACAGTCTGTCAGATGTCAAATATATGTGCATATTCAAGTATGATTATATATATTTTCATATTTTTATTTTTGTATTGTCAGATTTCTTGTATATGTTTATTATATGAATGTTTTCGATATATAACAAACATATAATAGACATATAATAGTGCAAAAGTTACAATGAATGACATTACAAAGATAAAAAAAAGATGAACAAAAAATTCTTAAGCAGCATGTAAAAAAATAACACTGTTTTAAAAATCCCCTCTGAGTCCGCCTAGAAGCTATTTTGGGGAACTTGTTGCCCGATGCGTCTAGCGCTTAAATCCTGCCGACTGGCGTCTAAGTCCCGCCTATGTGTCGATTAATCCCCGCCTAGGTCTCTAGAGGCTCCGTCTGCTCGACTAGCTCCTAGCTTTCTAAAACACTGAAAAATAATCGGTTTGAGAGAAAATTGCAAAATAGATGTTTTTATTTTTGCATTGTTGATTTTCTAGTATATGTCTATTGTATGTCTAGTATATGAATGTTTTCAACATATAACAGATATAATAGTGCAAAAGTCACAATAGACAATAATTTAAAGATAAAAATGAAACGAATAAAATTTTTTAAAACTGCATGTCAAAGAAATAAACGGTTAAAAGATAATTGCAAAATACTACAATAAATTCAAAAGAAATGAAAGATGAAAGATGAAATGTATGAATGCAATTCTAAAACAATAGAAGTTGAAATTGAAAACGAATTATGAAAGGAGTTTTGTAAATGTGAAACCAAATCTAGCCCCAATTTAATGATTTCTCGTTTTTTGTTCATTAATATATAGCACAATCAATTTCATGGAATTCAAAATTTATCAGAATTATAAATCTGAATTTTTAATTCCAAGTAAAAAATTAATTTTTTTATTTATATTTATTCGAAGCAATGCCAAAACTTATCAAATAGAATTTCTCAAAAAAAAAAAAGTCTACAAACTCACCCTTTATAACCTATAACATATAATAAAATGTATAACATATAATAAAATGTGTTACATATAAAGATTAGTTTTTCCCAAAACAAAAGAGCACAATGGTTAGGTGAATTTATGCATATTTATTACTAATCTTGCAGTTATGTTTCCTCAAAGTATATAACAAAAATAATTCAATGTAAACATCCACTTGAAAAACAAGAAGAGACCAAATTAAAAGTATATAATTTTTACAATACCTCCGATAAATTATTTGCTATTACATTACTTATTTTAATTTAAAGAGCCATTAGTATGGATAATTTAGTCAAAATGTGTTGTAGATAAACATATTTCATAATGAAGGGATAATTTGGAGAGAGTTAACGATGAAAATATAATAAGCTTGGAACATGATTTTATGGTATGAGATTCTAAAGAAATCTGTTGTAATTTAAGTACTTTCGTTCTTGTGGTGCCTGAAATAGAATCGTTTTTTTAAGGACGGTAAAAAACATAGACATCACGAGGCAGTAAACCCCGTTCAGTTAACCGCACCCTTAAGAGTGGGCCGAGTGGATGACTGTGAAATCTGGCCAAACAATTTGAGCAGGAAGGCCCAATGGGCTCCACACGTGTCTCGGCCCATCACCGCTTGGGCAAGTGACCTTCCCGCTCAAAGAGCACCGTTACCGGGGCTGCATCTCTGCAGATATGGGCCCGGGGATTTTCCTAGGTCTTGAATATCAACAACCTAACCAATCCTGCCACGTGATGATTTATTATTACGGTGCTTTGGAGTTTAATTATATTTAGGGATTAGAATTAATTGTATCCCGATGTGGGATATGGGAATTCATTCTCATCAAGTGTTGAACTTATGATAGGCTATCAAGAATTAAAAAAGGGCGCCCTTCCATAACTTTTTCCGATTGATTTCTCCAGAAGACATATTTTCGGAGACTGTTTGGAAAATTAAACGACGGTTTACATACCATTACCGAAGTTTGAAGGATTTTATTTCTGCAATCGAACATTTAGAAAGTTGTGTTCATGGCACTGAACATTAATTAATGCTAGATCTGTTTGCGGGCCAGGCTTTGACACTTATTTTTTTAAAAAACTCGGCCCGAGCTCGAGCCCGTCAAAGTCCGAATTTTTATGGGTCGGGTTTGGTTTTTATATAAATACCAAAGCCCGGCCCGAACCCGGCCCGACAAATGATTTTATTTATTTTATTATATATTTATACTTTAAATTTATAACTATTTTAAAATTTTATATTTTATACTATTAAATTTATATACTTGACTGTAATAAATTTTACCAAGTATTAAAGATTTTAAGTAAATAAAAACACTTGCAAAAAATATGAACTTTGACATATTACATATCAAAATAAAAGCACTTGGAAAAAATATATTTTCATAATGAAATTTTTTATTATAATTAACAAATATTTATGTTTTTTTAATTTTTTTATCTTAAATGTTTATTATTATCATATAATATTTTATATTATAATTTTGATTTTAATTGAATTTATACTTTTAATATATTAAAGATTAAAAAAACACAAATCCGATTAAATCCCGCCTAGATCCTAGAGGCCCTTTCCGCCAGGACTAATGCCTAATGTTTTTTAAAACATTGCATAATAGTGACCCACATGTAAGATGAGTGTATTAGTGTATAGTGAGGATGATCGTGATCATGTTACGTGACGCAATGTCAAACTTTTTTAGTTGTTGAGGATGCGACAAAATAAGTTCGTTGAACAATATTGAATTGGACTTATTAGCTCAACTTCAAAAGAAATTTAATGAATAAGATATCAAAGGGGTAGTTATTCAATGTTTTGGATTTGAAGTGGATGTCGTATCTAGTTTTCACGATTGTTTTATGTTTAGCTTCAATATTGGAAATTAGTAATGTCACTTTTAAATGTATTGTCAAGTTTGCTAATAAATGGCTGGCACAACTTTACTAATTATAAATTAAAAATGTGCTTAAAGTTCAATCTATTTTTCGAAACAATTAGATTTATTCTTATTACCATATTCCATGTATTAAAAAAATTGTTATGGTGTATTATGGACTTCATTTTTTAATAAAATAACCCAATTCAATTTATTTTACATATTGATCATCAATTTTATATATAAAATGAATTAAATTTAATTTTTTAAAAAAGGTTTCAAAATGAATATACTGTACATGACGATTATTGTTAGAGTTTTAGTATAGAATCCTAACAAACACAGGAGTGCGGTTCAATGTGCTGGCTCCTAGGTTTGAAAACTCGGATGAAATGAATTAAACCAACCAAAAATAATAAATTAACCGACTACTAAATTTGCAAAAAAATTTATCAAACCACATTAAATTAAAAATAACCGATTCGCTTTTCGATTAAAAGCAAAATGACCCGAATTTCTAACTTGCCAATATATATATTTCACACAAAATTGAATTCCAACTAAAATTACTTGTGTTTCAATTTTACAATCCAAAAGTCAAAGTTAAAGTAACACGTGACGTATATCATTAATAAAATTAAACTTTCTTTAATGAAAAATCAAATTTTATTTGCATGTATTGAACTTAGTTTAGTTCGACTTTTATTTTTACACAATAAATCCAAGCCGTGTTGATAAATCAAAATATTATATTTTATAAATGAAATCAAACAAAATATAAAAATATAACCATGCTAAATTAACAATCCGATTAAGTTCGGTGCATTATGAATCCTCTTGTAGTTAAGAAACACTAGTGCAAAAAGGGCTTATAGGGTCGCACTATTTGCGAGGCTTGTAGAAAAAACCGTTGGTGAAAGTGAGGGCGGAGTTGACGTTGAGTATTGCGGACGGTTGTTACGTAACAACCGTTCGGAATACTTAAGTGTTTGGGAAACTAAAAGGAGTATTGCGGACGGTTGTTACGTAACAACCGTCCGCAATACTAAATTGAGTATTCTGGACGGTTCTTTTATAAGAACTGTCCGTATTACTCATTATTAATTTAGTATTGCGGACGGTTGTTACGTAACAACCGTCCGGAATACTTAAGTGATTGGGATACTAAAAGGAGTATTGCGGACGGTTGTTACGTAACAACCGTCCGCAATACTAAATTGAGTATTCCGGACGGTTCTTTTGTAAGAACCGTCCGTATTGCTCATTATTAATTTATGCAAAGTTTTGGTGTTTCAATCACGAAGCAAACCCAAACCCATTAATCCCAAATACATCGCTGCCAATCGTTCTCCACCACCTCAGTCGCATCTCGT
>CATIWQ010379993.1:0-10656 GCA_949673415.1 Euphorbia schlechtendalii
ATTCTGTTTCAGATTAATCTCAGTTTGTGAAGGGAGATTACCTTGATCTTCCAAAGTTATGGCCATTTGATTAAGTTGATTTTCCAAGTTTCAGCATCATTCTTTTGTTGAGATTGGATCAAAGCTGCCATCATGTCCTCCATAGAAATTGTTGGTTTAGCTTCTGGTGGTTGAGGAATCTACTGGAAACCTTGTTGCCGTAGTATGTGGTTCTGTTGAGGAGCCTGATTCCTATAACTAAAATTTGGGTGATCTCGCCACCCTGGGTTGTAGGTATTGGAATTGGGATCATACTTCCTCTGTGATCCATTGAACCCGCCAATAACATTTGCAAGTTCTTCTGTATACAAATTGGGGCATATGTCTGATGTATGGCCAGCAATTGAGCAAAGTTCACATATAGTTCCCCGGTTCGGGTTTCCTGCCATCATTGACTTGACCAAACAAGTGGGTTCAGTTAATTTAGCATCGACAGAAGAATTTCTTACCACATTAACTCTTCTTGGTAGATTCTAACTTGTGTCACCGAAGTATTGTGAACTTACAGCCATTATGAAAATCAGCTATTTAGCATCAGTAGGAGTTTTGTCAATGAGGGTCCCATTGCAAGCCGCATCAACAAATTTCCTCTCCAAAGGTAATAATCCGCAATAAAAGTAATCAACTAGCCCTTTCTCCAAGATATCATGATTTGGGCATGCTTCAACTAGTTTTTGAAATCTCTCCCAGTATTCATTAAGTGTTTCAGTCTCTTTTTGCTTGATGGAAGTGATTTCGACCCTATAGCTATTGCTCGATTAGCTGGGAAGTATTTTTCCAAGAAGGCTGCTTCAAGTCCATTCCACGAATTGATGGTACCTGCAGGGATATTATATAACAATTGCGTAGCGGCATCCTCTAAGGAAAAAGGGAAAGCACATAATGAGATTTGGTCTATAGTAACTCCTTGAGGCTTCATCCTGGTGCAAACTTCGTAGAAAGCCTTTAAGTGTTTGTTCGAATCCTCTCTTTCTAACCCATGGAATTTGGGCAAGTGATGGATAAATCCTGACTTGAGCTCAAAATTAGCTGGTGTTTCCGAAAAGTTTATGTAGAAATTTGGCACTTTAGGCCTTCGGACACCTAGCTCGTGGAGATTGTGATTCTCTGCCATCTCAATTTTCTCTTCGACTAGCTCAGATTTCTCAGATTTTGGGCTGTTTATCTCTTCAGAATGGTACCGGTCAAGATTGAATTCCATTCTTCTAGTTTTGGATAAGCTCTCAACGCCTTTATTCCTCTTCGTGATTTTCCTTAAATTTTGAGTGATTTTTTCAATTTCTATATTAAAGAGCTTATCGCTACCTCGATATGCCCTGGTCATAAAAGAAATCAAAATCAATTAGTTAAAGTCCCTGGCAATGGTGCTAAAATTTGACTTATGTCGAATCTGTCAAAAATAAATTCCTATTACTCTATTGGTTGGATTTTTGTACACTAGTGGAAAAAGGGCCTATAGGGTTGCACTATTCGGGAGGCTTCTACAAGAAACCATCCGTGAAAGCTGGTGAGAATTATGGAGCAGTTATTACGGACGGTTGTTACGTACAGACCGTCGGTAATGCTCATTAAAAAAACCACGGAGCCAGTTATTACGGACAGTTGTTACGTAACAACCGTCCGTAATGCATATACAAGTATTCCGAACGGTTTTTACAAACGAACCATCCGTAATACAAGTGTTTTGTTTATAATATCGTAGCATTACGGACGGTTCTTTTGAAACAACCGTCAGCAATGCCTTTCCAAAAATATCCGCAATGAACATCGTATTGCGGATGGTCATTTTGTATTAACTGTCCGTAATACCCTTCTCATTAATTCCCAAATTGATCGTATACTACCATTAACCTCAATCATTCTCACTTCTAAATTAATCTCCCGTCGCTCCACCGCCTCCATCGCATCTCGTCGCTCCACCTCCTCCGTCGCATCTCTGTTCGTCGACTTTCTTTCCTATTTCTTACTATGTACCCAGTCATTGCCCTACGCCTTTCCTTCCTTTCCATTTCTCTCCCTCACAAAAAGTGAACAACAAAGCCACAAAACTCTCTAATTCACCTACAATCGTTCATATCTTCGATCAATCTTTGAGATTTTCATTTTCTCCCTTTGTATGTGCTCTCCTTTTCTCTCTTATTATACTGTCACTTCGATTCTCCTTTTCTAGTGAGTAATTTTGTTGGTTTCTACTTCAATTTCACTACGCGATGAATATCTGTTTTTGTTTTTTAGAATTTTGATATTTAAGTGTTAAGTTTTGGTTGAGTCAACGAAATTTTCTCATAACTTTAGATGAAGAGAAAAGTCTCCAGGTTGGAGTTTTCTAGAGTAGTGCTTTTAGTGTTGTTACAAACCGAGTTTGGAGGTTTTCAAATTTGAGGAATGTTTGGATTCATAAACCATCTCCTGATGATTGTGGAGATGTTACTGTAAGTATTTTAGTGATTTCAATTTTGTAAATTTCCTGACTATAATCTGTATATTGATTGATCATGTATATATTGTAAAGACGATGTACTGTGATTTGACTTGAGCGTATGTTCAGATAGAAAAATATCTACGGGGTGATGGTTTTATGGTTTTCACTTGATTGGCTTAGTTATGGCTGTAGCTGTTATGACCATGACCTATTTTGTTGTTTTTATCATCCATTGAATAAATTATGATTTGTGAAATTAAGCATGCCTAGATTAACGGCCTGAAATGGTAGTATTGGAGGCTGGTTTTTAGAATGATTATCCTAATGTGATATTTTATTTTGGCTTTGCAGGCTTGATGTTTGATTACTTTGTAGTTCGTGTAGAAATTTTTTGGATTTATATATTGGTCAAACGCTAAATTGAATAAGCCACTGTCATGAATTATACACAGGAGAAGTTTGTGAGGTTAGTTCTTCTTAATACTGCCACAAGTAGTCTGAATGTTTGTTAGCTTCTGTTCATATTGCCTTTTTCTATTAATATCTGGCATCTTCTTTCTAGCATCCTATGCTTAAAGTTAAGATTGATTGATTGGTATCTTCTTTCTAGGTATGTAGCTGGTTTGTTCGATCTTTTAACCTAAATGAAATCCTTTGTTTTCTAATTACTCTTAACACATGAGCTCACCAGGTCTCTACTCTCTCTAGGTCTCTACTCTTTTTAGCTCGATTTAGGACCAGCTTGTGTCAAGTTCCTTCTATCTGTCAGCCGCAAAAGCTCTGCGAACCAGGTAATTTTGAAGGATATGTTTTGGTTATTTATAGATGAACTTTGTGCTGTGATGTGATATCAAATGCATTTATACATTCAATTCTTTTTGTTATATCAAAGTGCTGTGATGTGATATCAAATGCATTTATACATTCAAT
Source organism: Euphorbia schlechtendalii (assembly GCA_949673415.1). Classification (NCBI taxonomy): domain Eukaryota; kingdom Viridiplantae; phylum Streptophyta; class Magnoliopsida; order Malpighiales; family Euphorbiaceae; genus Euphorbia; species Euphorbia schlechtendalii. Next base: position 3,392 of record CATIWQ010379993.1, read on the forward strand.
TCTTTTTGTTATATCAAAGTGCTGTGATGTTGCTTGTGTCTTGCATAATAAAAAGTATTCTATCTTAATCTATTCTTTTACCTTTTCATAATGATTTTGTGTGAACTGATTGTGACGATGTTGAGACAGCATTATTTGGTTGGTGATTTTTGCAATCTAATGCAACTTATATGACAGCTATCCACAGCTTCTGTTCATATTGCCAAGTTGAAAGGTTAATCAGACTTTGGTTGTCAATTGATTAAATAGACATTTGAATGAAGTGGAATGCAATGCTATTTATTTTGCTTGGATATTTTTTTAAAACTTAGCAGAGAAAAGAAAAGAATTTTTGGTTATGCTTTCAATTTTCCTTTGTTCCTCATTAGCTGAATCTGTAGTAGAGTTGTCTTAATTTAAAGAAAAGATAAGTTTAATTGATCATGCTAGCTGGACCTTTCTATGAATGGGAGCAATTAAGTCCCATGTTGGAAGTTGGCATTTCTGTTCCTATTTTTAAGCTGATATTTTATTAATTACTTTGAGTCCAATTCTGCAGCTCATTTTTAATGTTACAGATATTCTGTTGTTCTTCTATTGAGTCGATGATTGGCATTTGCTGTTTGTCAATTTGAATTGGGTATAATTTGAAGAATTTTACTATAGATGATATTCTCGTGGGGTTTAGGTAGAATTGTTTTATATGATGTGGATTTTTGTTTGGCTTCTCCGAGGTTGAGGGATTTTGGTCAGATATTTTTTATGCATGGTTTCTGAATCTCTTAGTACAGTAACACAATGCATTTGTGAAAAGATTAATGATCTCGTATAAGTCAATGTCTGAGCTTTTAATTCTCTATTATTGGATTGACCAATTTTAGCTTGTAAAACTAAATTCCATTAAGTCATATATTTGTTTGTGGTCAAGTTTTTGTGGTCAAGTTTTGTTCATTTGGGAATTGTACTTAATGTTTAGCCATTACCTTATTAAAGTATGTTTTGATAAATTGAAATGACAGATAATTTTAACATGCAATGCTTATAGAGAACACATATTTGCATGTACTTCCCATCCTCTGTAGTTGCAAGAGTTATATAGATATTAGATGCATCATGTTAATGGCATTTTTACTAAGTGTACTTCATAAAATAGATGATTGTCGAGAGATAAAAGCAATTCTTCTTGATACTAGTTTTGCTTGTTTAGGCATCTTCTTGTTATCGGGTTTTTAATGAAAGAATTGGATTATCTCATGCATGACTTCTTTTTGAATTATAAGTAGAAAGATCGTAAATCTAGTTGGTTACTTCCAATTACGTAAATCAATAGCTCAAACCACACTCAAAGGTAGGGCATTTCCCATTTTTATAGGAACTTCTGTACCAGAAATAATGGTATCTCCAATTATAGCCCCTCTGGGATGTAAACTATATCTCTTCTCACCATCCCCATAGTGTAGGAGACAAATGTATGCATTTCGATTAGGGTCGTATTCTATGGTTACGATTCTACCATATATGTCTTTTTCATTCCGTCGAAAATCGATTTTACGGTATAGAAAATGGTTCATTGTTGAATCTTAGGTAAATTGATCAGGCTTTGGGAAGCGGAGTTAAAGTTGTTGTCTGCAGTACTTCCAATGAGAAGGCTGTATGCATTACCAGGTTTTACAAATTTCTTCTGCAATGTGTTAAACAAGATTTAAAATAACTTCAGTTAGATATTAAATTTGAAAAAAAAAACAGCATATCTAATGGTTTACATTTTATTAAGAAACCAAACTCTAGTATCTGCTAGGACCTGAGAGAGCAGAGAAGATCAAGATCTTTGCTAGAGATGTGGTCCATCATAAAAGGCCTGATCCAGTGTGCTTTCTATCCCTTGTTAATTTCAATCAGTGCCTTCTCCTTATGCTGCATAGAAGTAGTAACTTTTGATTTGGTGTTATGCATATCAGAGTTATATTGCATTAAATTGCTGAAGTACAGGACTCCCTTCAATCCACTTTACGTAGCTCATAATTGAAGTTTAAAAATTAATTTTTTTAAAAAAAATTAGAGCATTTAGGACGGTTCTCTTAAGAGAGCCATCCTGAATGCTCTTTATTCTGGACGGTTCTTATAAAGAACCGCCCGTATTGCTCTTTATGGATGGTTCTTGTATTTAAACCATCTGTATTTCTTTAAACCGGAGCACTCTGGTGATTTTAGATAGCATTCCGGACGGTTCTCTTAAAAGAACCGTCCGGAATGCTCCTTATTCCGGACGGTTTAGAACCGTCCGCATTAGTTCCTGAGCAATCGCAATCGTGTCGCGGCTTCTGCGGATGGTTCAAAACCGTTCGGAAAAGGCCAAAACAACCGTCCCCAAAAGCCTTTTCTGTACTAGTGGTAGTGTTGAGTAAGTAGGGTCGAACCCACTGAGACTAACAAAATCCAATCAATAGAGTAATAGGAATTTATTTTTTATAGATTCAACACGTAGCAGCTACCTATGATGAGCAGCGGCATGAACAACTGTGGACCTATTGAAGGAGACAACCCACTCCTCCAACTGCAACAAAAATACAAAAATGCCCTAGAAGAACTTGAAGCATACCAAAAATTGGTACTTGACACTTATATCTCCTCAGGTGTCATATACAGAGATTTAAGCAAGGCTGGACACATCCTATCTTGGCACAAAACCATTGCATCTTGAAATTTAATTGAAGATTTTGAAAGTGCTTCTCAGGGGTATATGCTGCTCCACTTTTACAACCATGTCACTCTGCCAGCCTTCAAGCTGATCATTCCACACACAAACTCCTTTATCGCTTCCACTATAGTTACAACAGTCGCCAAGCTAATCAACCCTGGGTCTAGCTCGGAGCAAGGTCTAGTCAGGGGATCCAGACAACAATACCTGCTCCAAGGGCTGATAACCGCAATGAAAGACAGTCAAATACTGGTTGGAGACATTGCTCCAACCTTAGCCGCAATTCAAGGAATGGGAATAGGCGCACTGCCTGAATCCACCCCATAATTAAAAAAGCTCAAGCAGGCAGTTGAGCCAGACAGCAAGGAAGAAGAAGATGATCAAGAATTGGAAAAGAAAGCTACAAAGGTTTTCATGAAGTTAGCAGTAACCTATCAAGAGGTGACATCCAAGACTAATTTCTCACCTTTTAAGAAAAACATTCAAATCAGGCCCTTCCATGACTAATTTACATACCTTCTTTTGATAGGTACATGGGCAAAGACTTCTCGAACTACCATGTAGCTGATTTCAAAAATCGGATGGAAATGGTAGGAGCTACCGAGGCATATATATGCAGATATTTTCTATAGAACGTTGAAGTTGTGAACGTGGTTTGGTTGATTTGGAACACACGTTGTTCAAGTATCTTTGACGATAAGATACCCAACATTCATCCTTCTCTAAGGCAGTTGAGGAGGATATTACGTCGAACAGATGCATTAAACAAGTTTGGAACTCGGTTGTAGAGCAAGGAACGTTGCGTAATTTAAATCTCAACCCCCATCTTTTCAAATATCCTAGAACTCTACTTGTTAGATGGATACCGCCACCACCTAATTAGATCAAAGTCAATGCGGATGCCTCTTCTTCGGGTACTCCAGGAGACTTAGGTTACGGGGGATTTTCAGAGATAGCTTGGGATAAGTTTTGCATTGTTTTACTTTTTCAGGTAGAATTTCACATGCATTCAAAGCGAAACTCTTGGCTGCCATTTTTAGAATTGAAGAGGCGGTTTCAAGAGGATAGTCAAACTTATGGTTGTAAAGCAATTCAACTTATATTTTTTTCGCTTATTTTGGAGTAGAAGCACCTTTGTGCCTTGTGATATTCAGGCAAGATGGATGAAGTGCCTTTAGAGACTTTCTCAGCTACAATGGGTTTGCTCCCATATTTTCCGTGAACGGAACAAGGTTGCGGATGCACTAACAGCCCATTGAAGATTAACAGGAGTTGGTTCCTCCTAGTCCATGGTGCCAAGTTTTTGTAGAGACATTTATTTTCATGATTTGAGTGGACGAAGCATGTTTTGTGTTGCTTAGTTTTCGTTAGCATTTTTCTTTCCTGAATTTTCATGTAATTTTTATTTAATTTTTAAAAATATTTGGGTTTGGGTATTTGTTTTATGTCTTGGGAGCCTAGTTGGGATGCTCATGCCAAAACAACCTCATTCGCCAACTTTCAACAAAAAAATGAGTTAATCCTTTGTTTACAAGTTGGCGTGTTTTAATTGATTTGAAATAGTATCAACAAAAAATGCAGAGTAGACATCACCATTTAACAAAAATGCATTGATCATGTCAATTATTGTATTATCACAACTCATATAAAAAAGATTAATGGAAAGAAGTGTGGGTGTTTTGTAGGCAAGCCGATACATCAACCTAGTTGGGACATCTGCCCTGAAATTTTCATCTACCCCAATCTTTTTTCCATTGGAGGAACACATTGTTCCTCCAAGGGTTTTTCAAAAAAGCTCATACAAGAAAGATACAACTCACTCGCTAATATATGAATGAATGATTATGCAATTCTTAAATCTGTTGAAGGTCCTTTAGAAACTTTTTTTTAATAAATTTAGGGATAGGAAAAGAGAAGGAGGGTGAAGTACATCCCTCAATGGACCACTACTTACATAACACTACCTAAAGGGCGAGAAACATGACGGACACACCATGGGGGACCATTGCCCTTCCCCGCTCCCTTAAACCCCCCTAAATTTTTTTTTATTAAATGTAAAAAGGAAAAAGTTTTACAAGAGATCAATGAAAGTGATCATTAAAACAATCATATAAGTCGTGGAAAAATAAATCTATGCAAAAACTAGGAATATCAATTCAAAACGAAGAGACATTTGAAATCCTCCCATGAGAAGCCAATGCATCCGCCACTCTATTGCCTTCACAATATACAGGTGTCAACACAAATTTTAGCCTATCTAGAAGCTCCAAATAGCACTACCAATCTTGAAGAAGATACCATTGAACCTGCGTCAACCTTGTGCAAAAAAAATGTACTACAAAACTTGAGTCGCTCTCTAACCATAAGTAATATCATCTCTTTTCAGTCGCCAATTAGATAACATGAATTGCAACCCGCAATTCTACAACAAAGGAGATAGAGGAGGCTAACAGAAAAGCAAAGCAATCTAGAGCTTTACTGAATTAGTTTTTAGAGATCCCACCATAGCTCGATGCTCCCGAAGAAACCAAGGAAGATGCATCTGTGTTGGCCTTGATCCAGCCTTGCAAAGGGGGAGTCCACCAGAATAGTAACAATTTCGGTGCTTATGACAACCTTGGTAAACTGTGTAATGTATTTAAGATTTCTGTTCCACCATTGAATTCCAAATGAAACCCAATTGCATACCATCTGTTCATCGAAGAATAGACCAAAGACGTCTAAGACAACCATGAAACTTTGGTTGTTCACCAATAAAAATGCTCTTGCAACGCGCTCGCCAAATCAGCCATACCACATTGACTATTGTCAAGTTCTATAAAATCTGTATTTGTGAGCTGAAACATTATGAGATATCCACAGTAAACAACATTTTTAAATCTTAGTATTTTCTAAATGCATCACAAAATAACAGGTAATATGAATAACCATCAAATTAAGGAACCGAGGCAGGTCCCCATAGGTCTGAACAAATTAAATCCAATGATCCAGCAACATCACTATGCGATAAAGCAAATGGCAATTTGTGACTTTTACTCATAGTGCAAACTAGAACAAATGGGAATTGAAATTCCTTTATTTGATTAAAAATGAATGTTATTCCTACATAAAACACGACTAACAAATGATAAAGATGGATGACCAAGACGCTCATGCCAAGTAGAGAGATGTTAGGTGATACCGGACTAGAGTTCGAGCACGGGATGGTAGAGTATAGAGTCCATTGTCACTCGGGCCTTTAAGAAGTACCTGTTTCGAAAGGATGTCCTTCACAACAAGAAAAATTTCACAGAATCATTGTTAGCTTTGGTTATGCATTGATAGATAATAAATTTGAATTAGAGTCAGGCCTAATTTTGAAGACAATGGAATATTAGAAGAACCTATATGTTTAATTAGAAGAGATGAATAGTTACCTAAAATAACTTCTTTCGGTCTTGAATATTCGGAATGGCGTTGAAGGTGTCTCATGTCTGATGCATGAGTTGTACCACTATCCATGAGCCACTGTGGTTCCGTTTGGTGGGTGGATGTATGGTAAGAAGATGGTGTGGGGTTACGATATGAACTGGATTAAGAGGTTGGACATTGGCATGCTATGTGGCTAGGGTCCAAATAGTTGTGACACAGGAAGAACGATATGTCGAGAGGAGTTGATGTTGTATGGTGGCTAGATCTGTAACCAGCAGAATTAGTCTGAGTCATAGGCTGCTAATCAGATGATTGGGTCTCCTACGGTTGGCGGAATTTGCCTCTTCCACAACCATGAATCATGCTGGTCCTAGAATTTGTTTGGATCTATGGTTCATCATATCTTGGAACATTTGGTAGAAGCGCAATAACCTTATTTTTAAGGCTTGGCTAGTACCGATGACGTTCTCATAGGAAACATTCATTTATGTTGATTTTTGTTCAATTCCTATAAGTGTAGCATTGGTATTTCAGTTTCAGATCTCTTCACGAATCTGCATTTTCTTCTTGCATTATAACTCTTTAACTTATTGGTTCTTACTTTGAGAGCCAATAATCATCATTAATACTATACTTATGGGGTGGTTTGCATTGTAGGTAAGCGAAGGTGCTAACCTAGTTGGGATGTTCGCCTAGGCTTTGCTCTCTTCCCCTTTCTTCTTTAAAAAAAGGGTAATGTATGGAGTTTCCCCAAACCCTAACCAATCGTTCATGGTATTAGAGCCATCAAAGGCAAAGCTACCACCTCTCATCTACTTCTACACAAACGCTTTCACCATCTTCACCCTTTCCAAGTCCTCCATAGCAGACCAAAACCATAGCACCAAACACTGACAAACCTAATATCCCAAAAACCTTGACATTAGAACAAACTCGCCTATAACTATTTCTCACCTACCCCAGAATTCTTTACCAAATAACAGCTCCACGGGCTTATCTGTAGCAGTTGATCTCTCATCCTTTGGCTCATTACCTGATAAGTGTATAATTACACTTATTATCATTATAATTTTACACATTAAACACTATAGTTTAAGTCATTTTTATACTTCATATAAAAGATTTCACGTGGTATGTAGTTGTTTTTTATGCAAATGCAGATACTAGGTAAATCTTG
>CATIWQ010380053.1:0-13060 GCA_949673415.1 Euphorbia schlechtendalii
GAATATGCACAATTAAAAGAAAACGGTTTTCTGTAGATGTAATATTTTGTGATCACTTAAGAAATAAGCAACTTATCCCGGACCCGAATCTCTGTGTCTTGGTGGGCCGTCCCCCGGACGTTAAGCCTCACAGGACTCTAATTCCTGGAAAGAGCTAATCCAGGTGGCGACTCCAGACTGAGAGACGGCGGATTCGGGTTCGAACCGATCTAAAATGTTTTCGCCTTTTTCTCTTTTTAACCTTTTTCCGGGTCCCAGACCCGGTGCCTTCCTTCATCGGTTTTCAAAACACCCCGTTGGACCGCGCCTATGAAACCCCGCGCGCTCTCGGCTCACCGCTCCGTGTCGCCCGCTCACAAATTGAATAAATAGTTTAAAGATATAGGAATACATGATAAATGATGTAAGATTCCCCCATGTTGAGTGAAATCCTTGATAAACTCAATCAGCTCAACTCCCCCATACTTAAAGGAATTTTCTTTGATTTGGGACTTTGTCTTACTCTAGCTTTTCTTTAAGGTTGGTCTCATGTATATGTTCCTAAATCAGTTCATAAGCAAAAATAACATACAAAGAAAAATAAAGAAAGTTAAGAAGCTCTTAACTTGGATAAGCAAAACTTGTAATTTTTATTAATATTATAAAATACTTAGTTAGTATACAAACTGTGTTCTGAATTAAGTTTACATTAAGCCCTATTACAAGATTTTACCTATACTATTTCTAACACCTTATTTGCACTGATGAGAAGAGGAAGGTTGTCTAGACCTTTTTGGTTGATTAAAGGATGGAGTTGATTGATTTTGTTGTTATTGATGTTGAGGCTGATGTTGAGTACACTTAGGTAGAGAAGACTTGTTCAAATTGGCAGTTCTAGTTGCATCTTCATCTACCTTCTCTCCCCTTGTTATCTGGTCTTTTACAATTTGTTCAAGACAGATGTTAAAAGAGTCTAAAGCAAATTGAAAATCCTCCTACCAGCCAATGATCAATAGAGAAATCTCTTGATCTAGCATCTCTTTTCCCATAGTCGTTGATAAGTATATAATTACACTTATTATCATAATATTTTCAATTATAAAATGATATGGTTTAGAGTCATTTTATACTTCATATAAAAGATTTCACGTGGTGTGTAGTTATTTTTTATGCAAGTGTAAAAACTAGGTGAATCTTGGGAGTAAAATGGTCAAAGTGTGAATTCTATGTAAAAAGAGTGAAAAAGGTGCAAAAATATGCATGGAACATAAGGAAATGGCTTAGGATTGAAGGTATCAAAGATCGGTAAAGTTGCAAAGAAGAAACATGAAGAAAAACACATTTCACGATCTTGACACCCATTCACGGTCGTGACTTGTTATTTTTTACAAGCAGGAAGTTACCAACTTACATTCATGATCGCGGCATGTATGTCACGCTCGTGAATAGTGATGGGTTTGATCAACCCTTCTCAACTTCTAACCGTCGAATAAGAACGACCAACCGCCATCAACCACCATCAAATGTCAGGTGAAGAGACACCTTTTGGAGACAACAAAGAATGAAAAGGTGCCTATACAATGAAGATAAGGATGAAATCTTGCATCCAATCACATGAAGATGATGTAACCCTTCACAAATGGACATGACTATTCGTTTGGATAAAAGCAACCTTTCACACTCTATAAATAGAGGTTCAAATTAACCAATTTCATGCATAGTGCATGTATGGTAGAGTGCAAATATAGAGAGCAAATGTTATAATAGATAGAGAGTGAAAGTTATATAGATTTCGCTACATTCAAAGTGTTAGAGAGAAAAATGTACAAGTGATTTGATTCTTGTTTCTGTCACTAAATTTCTCCACTAATTAGAGCAATTGTTGTATGAGTATAATTTCAAAGCACTTATCAATAAAAGTTTCTATTCTTCAACATTCATTTGTTCAATATTCACAATGAATAACATCCTGACGGAGGTTCTGTACGAGTCGAGACCGAATTCAAAGTAGACGTAGGAATTGCGGGAAATGACGACTCCCATTAAAGAGTGGATACGGTTTGATCAACTTTAGTTTTTACTTGCATACCTTACAACTTTACTTTGTTTTCTACTTATACTTTCTAATTCGTAGTTTATGATATGTCTATATGTCATAACGAGTATTTCATCTTGCGTCACTTATATTAATGAAGTTATATGCTTTCAAGTTGACTTTAAGAGTAGTTTCAGGGTTAACAAGATTGTGTATAATCACTGGATCTATGATTATAATGCTGTTTAGTGAGCTAACATTTTTGGAGTTGTAACTTGCTAGATATGGCTATATGAGAGCGACCCGTACTAAGCATAGTATTATTATTGTCCAGGTTTTTATAAGTTTCATAATTCATTTACCCTAGATTTAGAAAAGTCATTTCATGTGTTGCTCTACAGTGAATTATAGGATATTTGGGTGTCTAGAACCGAGTTTGTTAAAGTTATCTAGTGCATAAAACACTCTTGGTTATTTTGCATATTTTATTCTACTATACTTGTTCTTAGGGAATATATATATGCTTTGCATCTTCTCTAATCTGTTCATGCATCTGTCCATTCATCAGTCTACCATTCAAAACCTTCAACTTATTTTATTTTCTTTTATTCCGTAACTCTAGTTGATCCTTAGAACCAAATTCCTTCCCTATGGGATCGATATCTTTTAAAATTACATCGCAACTATTTACTTGCAGTTATCATCATTTTTCTATTCGATAAGCAGTACTGATAACGCATGTTCATATTTAGAACTTTTATATTATCAGTAGAAAAGTGGCGAATAGTCATTAAGAAGTCTTGGTCATTCAGCTCAGAGTGAAGAAGGTGATGGCACCTGGAATGATGTGCGATCTGATCGAATCCTTTGTACGCAAATTGTTGAAAGCATTATAACGGAGCTTTGAAATCTAAGGCAGATAAAGCGAACTTCAGCTTTGCCTCCATGTTGAGTATCCTTGGATGTATAGATGATATGGATCTTGTAGTGAAATCAATGTCCTTTACATCATACATTCCTGTTATTACCAATTGATTCACATTCTTTTGGAGATCTTCTATCTTGACTTTAAGCACATTTAACTTTTTATGTACTGAGAGACCATTCTCCGGGTCTAGCAACTCAATGAGCTCTGGGAAAACCTTACTCTGGCCTCGAAGATGTCCTTTTGTACCTTTTTGATAGATTCATCCATGTTGTCGTTAACTTCTTTACAAATAACATCAAACTTGTCTTTAAGAGAGCCAATATTCAGCATGGCTGCTTGTCTACTTTCTTAGCGACTACATCAACGGTCTTGATTACGTGATCAAACTTATCATCATAATTCACCATTAGCCTAGACATGTTCTCCAATAACTTCATCATGCTACGCTCGATGTCTTTTGTGGTCTCCACTTCTTTTGCGGTCTATGCTTTTCTTTGTTTTGGCCTGCTCTTCTCCAAACTTGTGAAACTGTGTAGATTGAGTTTCCATTATGGTACTCAATCTACCTATCTACTCAGTAACAGCATCTACACTACTCTTTAATCTTTCCTGCCATCGCTTAGTGAGAGAAATAGATGTGGGGATAGTTGTAACAGGTACGCTAAGTTGAGCCACAGAATCACACAAGCTGGTTAAGATTAATGCCATCTTATCCACCAAGCTTTTGGCACTTTCCTTCACTAAATGGTTGCGAATCACAAATAAGCTACCTTGAATTTTCTCAAACTCCTCGAAGTAGATAGATTTAGACGGTAAGCTTGAGTGTTCATCAAACTCAGGTAGCTTAACCTTTGGCTTAGTGGATAAGTCCATCAATTCTTGGGCTAGTAACAGTTTGCTTACTACCCCATCCAACATAGCATCAGACTTGAGTATTGGGAATTTCTTCCTTGCCAACTCTCTTATCTGTGGTAAGATGGCTGAATTAACAAAGTCTTCTTGGACTAGCTTGTTGCTGGAGGCAGGTACTTCACTGAATATAAAATTTTCCTTGGTACCTTCCTCACTTGCGTTTCCATGCTGAGCAGAGTTCTTAGCTTTAGGAACTTCTCTAATCATAGGGATTAGAGGGGTTGAGGATGGGTTTGAAGAAATGGTTGGTTTAGTAGTTTGTATAGTTGAAGAAGTGGAGGTTGGTTTAGATTTAACAGGTGAAGAAATTATTGAGGTTTGGGTGTTTGGTGGAAGAGAAGAAACAGTATTCTGAGTTTGAGTGTAGGAAGGAGAAAAAGGAGGGGAAAAAGAATCTTGAGTACTGTTGGAAGAAGAAGGGATATTTACCGGGGAATTTACACTATTAGAAGGTTGAGTATTTATAGAAGTAATTGGAATTTCAGTATTTTCAAGTATAGAAAATGGTGGATTTATAGGGAAAGAAATGTATAGAAGAAGAAGGGATTTCAGGATTTACAAAAGAAATGGGTGTTTGTTTTAAGAGTACTTATGGGTTAGCTGTTTAACCCAAGGATGGGTCAGCTTGAGGTACTTCATACTGAGTAGAAAGATTCTCTACCTGACTGAATGAGGGTGTAGGGATGTTGGGATCAGGAAGAGTGTGAATTCTTCCTGATTAAGGATTTCGATTTCTCCAGCATCCTCATCGCTGCTCACCATTTGAATAGTTTTCCTTAGCGGTCTATTGGTGGTAGTGCGCTTACGCTGAGTCTCCTTTGCTTTTGTAATTACTTCTTCCACATGGGCTGCAGCGCCTGAACTTATAGTCTCAGAGTCCTCTTTGGACTTTTTAGAGTCCCTTTGGCATTCAGTTTCTTCGAAAACATCTAGTTTGCACTTTCTTAGGCGCAAGGTCTCCTGGGCCTCAACAGCATATTCTTCCTCCTCAACTTGTTGTTTCGCCTCAACTTCCCTCTAAGTGTGAGTTTTGGCTTTCATTTATCTTCTTTTCCTAGCTGGGGGTTGGGTAGGCATATCTCCTACCCTTCTTTTTGTCAAGCTCTTCTTAGCCCTAGATGAGGTAGCTTTGGGCTTTGGGGATGATTGAGTAGTGGCTTTAGATATCGGTTCCAACTTTGTAAAAAGGGGAATGTTATCACTGGTTTCTTCATTGTTCTTTAAGTCCACCATGAAGCTGTCCCCTTCCTCTTTAAATATAATCACAAGGAATGCTATCGATGTAGCCTTGGCTTTTCTTTTGACATCTTAGGTCTTGGTGTACCTAGTATGCACCAGGTCATGATACAACTTGCTAAAGTGCATCATTGTCAGAGTTTTCTTGATGGGGATAATAGTTTCCCCTGAATCACCAACATAGGATGAAATGTCTACCTTCAGTACCTTCATCAAGGCTATGATCAAATACTCATAGTGGTATATGATACTAATTTTTATCAACTGATGAAGAATCATCACATGCCAACTTAATTACTTACCCTCTACCATACAGTATATCACACACCTTTTGAAGTAGGTGCAGCTACAGAGGGATCCTGTCTTTGGTAAAAGCACCTTTACCACTAGCTCATGGAAAGCTCTTACTACCCAGCTCATTCTAGAAACGGCTATTTCTCCAAAACCATAGTCCATCCATTGGGAATTCCCAATCTTCAAGGATTTCCACAACATCTTCATCTTCAATTCTCCAGAGTTGAGTGCTCTTGTTTGGCATGTTCATAATGCTCCTAATAAACCTTGAGCATTTGAGGTGAGAATTTCCCTCTAATTCCACAAGGAGAATGTCATTATACCATTGGATGGTAGAGAGGTTCTAGAAAAAGCTCATAATCAAGGCAACAATGGTTGATCCCTCCATATGCAAAAATTGACTTAGTCTCTACTGCTTGATCACCCTATGAAGAATCTTGTTCCTCAACAATCATTCATAGTCAACTTCATACACTGGGCCAAAATCCAAATCTTCTCCCCAATCAACCTTAATGAAGACCATTCTAGAGGGGAACATAATCTTCTCCTGTTTTCCCTCAACATTCAGATAAATGCTTCTCTTGGAGTTGCCTAGAAAGACAAAGGTGGATTTGGTTCTCACCATTTCATAAAGTAAGGAATTTGAGAGAAAGAGAATTAGGGTTCTTTTGCAAATTGAAAATGATTGAGATTTCAAGGATGCAACTAACTTCTTTCTCTTTCAAACTTTAGCTTTTATTAACCTCTTAAACTTGCATAGATATGTGGCTCTCATACAAACAAAGATTAAAATCAATGTTGATGCTGTTGGTGATGCAATTCATGTTGCTGAGCTTGATATTCTTGAGGTTGACGCGAAGGCCGGTTTGATTAGGAATGTCTATACTACGCTGCCATCCTTGTTGCATCTTCCACTACCTTCTCCCCCTTTGTTACCTGACCCTACGCTATTTGTTCCAAGCATAAGTTAAAGGAGTTGAGGGTAGCTTGGAAATCCTCTTGCTTCCCTACGATTGCTGGCTGGATCTTTGACTCAAGCTACTCCTTCCCTTTCTGAGTAAGATAGTCTTAATCATTTAGCTCTTCCAGAAGTAGATGATGGCATGGTGTTAGATGGACTATTAGATCAAATCCTTGACAGGCAAACTGTTGAATGCACTACAGTAAACCACGAAAGTTTGAGGTAGAAATAGCAATCTTCAGTGACACCTCCATTTCAATGATTCTTAGTCAAATGGAGTGCATAGATCTAGCCATGAACTCGATATCTTGCGAGTCATACATCCCTGCTATCACCATTTGAGAGATAGAGTTCTACATGTCACTAACTTTATCTTTCATCAGGTTGAGCTTTTTATGCATGGAGAGGCCAGTTTTTGGGTTAAGAGACTCAGTTGGCTCAGGGAACAGCTTGCCCATTACGTTGATGAGAGCCTTCTGTGCTTTAGACACCTTGTCATCAGTGTTTCATTTATAACTTTGCAAGTAAACTCCATCTTCTCAATAAGCGCATCAAGGTTGAGCAAAGGTTTCTCAGCTTTATTTTCTTCAACCACCTTCAGCACGCTATCTAATTTCTTATCTTTGTTCACCGACAGCCTAGACATGGACTCTAGCACCTTAGCCATGTTGTGACCGATTTCCTTAATGGTTTCCATCTCCTTATAGACAACCTTAATCTTTCAGCCTATGCTACGCTTTACTTTGGCTTGTTCCTCACCAAACTGATGAAACTATGTAGCTTGAGCTACCAAAGTAGTGTTCAAGCTACTCAGTAGCAGCGTTAATACAACCTTTCATCTTTCGTTCCACCGCGTGAGCAAGGATAGTAGATGTAGGGATAGAGGAGATAGTTGCACTGAGCTGAGCTAAGATGCAGAATCAGACAGCCCGGATAGGATTAAAGCAATCTTATCCACTAACGTTTTGGCGCTTTCCTTCACTAGGTGATTGCGAATCTCAAACAAGCTTCCTTGAATCTTCTCAAACTCCTCAAAGTAGAGAGATTCAGAGGAATACTTGAATGTTCCTCGAACTCTAGAATTTTAGCCTTAGTTTTATCGGACAAGTTTGTCAATTCCTGAAACAATAGCACATGACTAATTGCTCCATCTAACTCAGCATCAGTTCTGAGAGAGAAGAATTACTACCTTGCTAACTCTCAAATCTGAGCCAAGATAGATTTACCAGCCAAGTCCTCTTGGACTAGCTAGCTGCTGGGCACTAGTACTTCACTGGCAGTAAAATGTGCCTTAGTACCATTACCGCTTGCTTTTCCATGCTAAGCGAAGTTCTCAGTGTTAGGAACTTCTCTAACCAAAGGGGTTAGAGGGGTAGAGGATGGGTTTGAAGAAGTGATAGGTTCAGAAGTTTGTATAGTTGAAGAAATGGGAATTGATTTGGGTTTGATAAGGGAAGGGATTATTGCAGTTTCAGTGTTTGGAGAGGGAGAGGAAGAAACATTTACTGGTGAATATTTAGAAGTTAAAGGTTGAGAATTTACAGAATCTTTTGGTTGAGAAGAAGGATGTACAGGTGAAGAAGGAATTTTAGAATATACAGGAGTGGGATGGTAGGATTTACAAAAGAAATTGGGGAAGGATTTTGAAGTACCTAGGAGTTGGCTGTTTGACCCAAGGATGGGTCAACCTCAGGTAACTCAGCTTGAACAGAGGACTACTCAGGCTCAGTGGGAATAGGCTGAGGAATGTTCTTCTCAAGATAAGCATACTCTTCCTGGATCAAGGGTTTATTGGTTTTACCAACTTGCTCACCACTTCAACATTTCACTTTATTGGGCGAGTGGTGGCAGAACGCTATCACTGAGTTCCCCTTGCTTTGGAAAGAATTTCCTCCATAGGGGTTGCTCCTTTAGTTCCTAATTTTTCAAGGTCCTCTTTACCTTTCTTTGAGGAACCCTACTCCTTAGTTATTTCAATCGCCTCGAGCTTGCGCTTCCTCTAGAACAAGGTCTCCTCCTTGTCCATGGCATCCTCTTCCTCTTCAGCCCTTTGTTTTTCCTCAGCCTCCCTCTGAGTGTGAGTCTTCAATTTGAGGGCCTTTCTTTTCCTTGCTTGAGGTTGGGTAGGCTTGACTCTTGCCCTTTCTTTTGCTGGGCTAGCTCTTACTATTTGTGAGCTAGCTTTCGCCTTGGGAGAAGAGGCAGTTGAAGCTGCTATTAGAAGTTGCTCCAACTAAGCAAATAGGGGGACATCTTCATTAGTCTCCTCGCTGGATCCCTCAAAGTCCACTACAAAATTATTCTCGTCCTCCTCGAGAACATCCTTGGGGAACACAGTTGGTTTCACCCTCTCCTTCTTCAGCTTCAGATCTTTGGCTTTAGTATAGCGAGTGTGAACTTACTTATACTTCAACCTACTAAAGTGAGGCATGTTAAGTACCTTTTCATCGGGACCACCATCTCTCCCATTCCATCCATAAATGGGGCTATGTCCAACCTCACTACCCTCTTGAGAGCTATGATGATGTACCCCAAGTGGTAAATGGTAGTAACCTTGGTCGAGTGATGCATAAGCAACACTAGCCAATTTAGTTGCTTACCCTCTACCATGAGGTAAATCACAAACCTCTCAAAGTAGGTGCAGCTGCTCAGAGACCAAATTTGGGTAGGAGAAACTTGACAAGTAGCTCTTGGCAAGCTCTAGCCTCCCAGCTCATCTTAGAGGCAACGATTTCTCCAACTCCATAGTTTGCTGGAAGCTCCCAATCTGCTGGGATAACTACTCTTTCTTCATTGCTAGTCTTTCTCACCACTGTGCCTTTCAATAGAATTTAAGCAGGTTGGACACCAAATTGGCACAAATAAGATAGGAGACTTTGTTGAACTCTACCAACAGTATGTCTTCAAATCCCTCGATTGTGTAGAGGGTGGAGTAGAAGCCCTTCATGAGGTTCTTGATAGCAGGGCCCTCAAGCAGAAGAAATTGGCTGAGATTTTATTGCTTGATCACATTATGCATGAATTTATTAATCATCAAGCTCTCATAATTTTCCTCGAGCACATGACCAAATTCCAGGTTATCAGCCCATTCCACCTTTGTAAACACAATTCTAATGGGAAAAGTGATTTTTCACCATGATCCATCGATGTGAATGAACATCCTTTTCTTGGATTCACTCTGGAGGGTCAAGGTTGTCTTAGTAATAGCCATTTAATTGAGAGAAGGAAAATGTTTTTGAGAAGAATCAAGGTTCTTTGCACAGAATCGATTAGAATTCAGAGAAAGTAAGTAACCTCTCTCTTCATCTCCTTCTTCATTTTATAGATCTCCTCAACTCGTAGAGATATGTGGCGCTTCCTCAGCTTACGATTAGAATTACCACTGAGATTAACACATAAACAATCACCTTAGTAAAATGGTGAGTTTTGTAGAAAACAGTTCTAATTCAAAAGCAAGTCTTTTGAAGTATGAGCTTATAATTTTAACTGCGAAACTGAATCTCACATCATTACATTAAAATATAGATAAAGTTAAGCCAATGTTATCTCCTTTGGTTGAAATAAGGCTCGCTCTTCAACACTTAGCCAAATTTCTAACTTCTTCTTCTTCACATGGGGTTTTCCATACCAATAAGCTGCCTTAGAAAATTGAACTACTCCTTTAGCAATGGTTTGGTGAATATGTATGCTCGTTGTTCCTCTGAAGAAACATACTCCAACTTGAAATATCCCCCTAGAACATGATCTCTTATGAAATGATGGTTAATGTTGACATGCTTCATCTTGCCATGCTAAACTGGATTCTTGAATAGGTCAATTGAGCTCTTGTTATCACAAATAACTTTGAGAAAATTTGACATTGTACCATAATCTTCCAATTGATGTTTGATCCATAGCATTTGTGGGACACAACTTCTTGCTGCCATGTACTTAGCTTTAGTTGTACTCAGCGTAATAGAAGATTGCTTCTTGTTATACCATAAGACTAAGCATTCTCAAAGGAAATGACATCCTCCTGTGGTGTTTTTCCTATCAAGCTTGTCTCTGCCATAATCAGCATCTATGAATCCTCTTGGAGTAAAATCTGAGCTTTTAGGATACCATTAACCTACTTCAATAGAGCCTTGCAAATATCTGAGAATCCTTTTCACAATTGCTAAATGTAATTCTCTAGGGTTAGCTTGATAACAAGCATGGTAGCACATAGCATATTGTATGCCAGGCCTACTAGCTATAAGGTAAAGAAGAGAGCCTATGATTCCTTTGTAGATTTTTCTATTTACAAGTTTTCCGGTGTCATCTTTACTTAAGATAGTATCAATGGTCATGGGAGTGGATATAGGCTTCGAATGCTCCATGTCAAACTTCTTCAGAACTTTTTTGGTATACTTTGCTTGACTGATGAAGATCTTATCTTCAGTCTGCTTGATTTGAAGACCAAGGAAAAAGTTGAGCTCTCCATTCATTGACATTTCAAACTCACTCTTCATCTGCTTACTGAACTCCTTGTACAGCTTCTCATCAGTTGCTCCAAATATGATATTATGAGAACGGGATTTCACCGCGACTCGCGAGTTCGATGATGAAGCTGTAATTTATTTTTCTCTTGCTAGTTTTTTTCACTTTTTATAGGGTATTGATTTCATTTGAAGGAAGCTTGCTTTTTTTCTTTGAGCCTTAACTCTTTTTTAGGTAATTTCCGCACAAAAAGCCCAAGGCAAAGAAGCAATGTAGTTAACGAAATCGCAATGTCGTTAACGACATTGCTATTGTCATTAACAACATTCATCGCAATGTCGTTCATGACATTGCTAATGTCGTTAACAACATCGCAATGTTGTTAACGACATTGACTTTTCAACAAAACTAAAATTGCATTTTTTGCAATTTTTAGTCAAAAAGATCCATCTTTACCCCATAATTTTACATTTTCTTGACTTTACACCCTGCCTACATAATACCATCCGTTATGGATGACATTATTACCATTTTTAACCCAAATGATGGCTATGTTATGCATGTTCGGCCTAGATTTATGTTTCTAAATGTTATTTTAGGTCACCCACACGAAGGGAACTCAAGTTCCCGGATAACCGACCCAACAATATAACATGCAGCATTTTCACTAATAAAAATGACCAACATAGTTGAAAATAAAAATGAACAATTTTCATGGAATAAGAACTTCAAAATCTCCGTTGTTTTTACCTCGACCACACGGGTCTTGCCAAAATCCCAATCGAGCATACATGGTACACTTGGTACATATTTGTGTGGTGGAATATCCCCTATGCTAACCTTTATGGATGCAGGTAGTTTAGGATAGATGTGTGTTAGGGTTTAATTTCCTTTGGGCATTGCATTTATCAAATGTAATACTTATTAGATATCGATGTATTTAGGCGATTTGTATATCCCCCATCCCAATATGTAATTATTCTCATAGATTAGGAGCATTTACTTTCCTACGTATTTACTTTCTCACACTTTATTTACTACTTTCTGCATGCATGCTAAATAATCAAAGACATAAGCCGAAAACATCTAGATTGAATCGAAATATCATAAGTGTGGTTTCCAAACAGGAATAATATTAACTCAAATGATGACGAAATAGGTAAGTCATTGCGATCGTCGAATGTCTAAACTATGGTATCGCTTAGGCTTAACGGATCTAGGCTGTACCAAATTTTCCCTGAAGAGCTAATCCGGGTGGTGACTCTGAGTACCATAGACTAGAGATCCTTATCTCGAATCTATTAAGCTTGAAACTTACATTTTCAAACAACATTTTCTTCAAGCAATGCATCCTTCGAAGAATGCTCCTTTTCGGAAAAAACCCCACACCCCATCTCACGGGGCCGGCGCCTCGCCGTGACCATGCGGGTCGAACATCGTCCACTCATAGATATCATCCACATATATTTGGACAAGTAACAAATCTCCCTTCCTTCGCCTGATAAACTAAGTCGTATCTGATTTCTTTCTTACATAGCCTTTGCTGATTAGGAAATTAGACAGCCTCTCATATCAAACTCTTAGAGCTTGCTTCAATCTGTAGAGAGCTTTCTTCAGTTTGAAGACATGCTCAGGATTCTTCAAATCTTCAAAGCCTAGAGGCTGGCGAACATAAACTTCTTCTTGGATGAATCCATTCAAGAATGCACTTTTAACATCCATTTGAAACAATTTGAAGTTCATATGAGATGCGAAATCACACAGGATTTAAATTGCTTCAAGCCTGGCCTGGTTCTGACAACAGAGCCATTGATAAGTGTATAATTACACTTATTATCATCATAATTTTATATAATAAACACTATAGTTTTAGTCATTTTTATACTTCATATAAAAGATTTCACGTGGTATGTAGTTATTTTTTATTCAAATGCAAATACTAGGTAAATCTTGGGAGTAAAATGAACTAAAGTGCAATTCTAAGAAAAAAGAGTGAAAAAGGTGACAAATGATGCGTGGAACTTGAAGATTTGGCTTAAAATCTAAGCTGTCGAAGATCGATGAAGTTATAAGGAGATTTCTAAAGAAAACTCAATTCACGGTTGCGACAATACCTCCCGGTCGTGACCTGTTCACTTCAGAAATAGAAATTTGCCAATCAAAGGTTCACGGTCACAAATCACATATCACGGTCGTGACATGGATGATTTTCTGGTATTATCTTCTTAACAACCAACCGCCAGATAAGTATGATCAA
>CATIWQ010380113.1:0-10403 GCA_949673415.1 Euphorbia schlechtendalii
ACGTATCACCACATACCCTCAAATAGTGATGACCACATAGGTATCCGAAACTCCGCCCTAATTAGGCAAAATAACCAAATCATTCCTTAGATAGCCACATACGGTAGTTGTCTTCATTTCACAAAACCTCAAACCTTTGACCTATTACCACACATGTAGCATAGTCAACTCACTTACACTACTCATATTACGATATCACACCGATGTTGTACAAATCTCAAATCCAACCCCCATTGTTGGATTTTCATTTCCACATGTTTTCATTTTTTTACCTAACGACTAACATGTTTGTTTCAAATGGATTGACATACATGTTATTTCACATCATGGCCCGCTAACCCCTTGTGAATGCAGCCATAACATTAAAAATCTCATGCATTACCCGCATCATGAGTCATATCATGAATCTTACATGCATGGTCTAATATTTTGCTCGTGTATCAAAGGGGCTTGGAAGAGGCCTGGTAGCCGCCTGGTTCGTGTTTCCCTAATTATGGCCAATTTGGAGGGGGTTCCGTACACTAACTCATGTGAGGAGTCTGGTTCAGACTCAGATTCAGCTCAATGCACTATTATGGTCAGTCCATAAGGAGAAGGTGCAAGGGAAGATCACCCTATCCGTACGGGAAAGAGTTCTCAGCAGTCATCGATGAGCGTCTAGATTGCAGCTGCCATAAACACCTTTGCCAATAGGGAACAGCTAGCTGTGCTCATTCGCCAACATCTCGGGAGGACCTAGAATGCAATGTCCAACTAGGAGGTCACCCTCAACAACATCAATCCAACTAGGGGATCTCCCACCTCACACATTGTGCCCCCAACTGCCTTTTATCAGTTTGGGGCAGGACAAAGTAAGCTAAACCAGAATCCATTCTTCCCTGGACAAACTGTCCAGCCCGCATTCACACTAGGGCCCTTCTACCAACAACCTATTCCTAACTGGAGTACGTCGGTCACCTCACAGTTCCAGGCACCTCAATTACCCCATTTCAAGGGATATGCCCAGGGGCAATATGGTCTTTATCCAAGTGTAGGAGACGCCATCCTCCAACAACCTGGCATGGCAAAACTATGGCAATAGTTCTTGGCCATTCACGATGGCCACCTAAGGAACACGTACCCTGCATAACCGACAATCGGGGATGAAGACAGCTTACCTCCAAACTTCGCAATGCCACAGTTTGAAAAGTACATAGGATCTGGCAACCTGCGAGCTCACTTGACACATTATCAGACTATGATGAGAGCATTGAGGGTCAGCGAACGAATGATGGCTAAGCTCTTCATCGTCACCTTAGGTCACCCCGTCAACGAATGGTACAACCACCTTTCGCTAGATGTAGCTACCAATTGGAATAGCCTCACTCAAGCTATGCTGGAGCATTATGGTTTCAACTCTCAGATGGAAACCACAATGCAACATCTGGAGGCTATAAGGCAAAGGCAAGGTGAAAACTTCAAATCCTACTATACACATTGGATGGCTACACAACTGAGGTTGCAGAGTCGTTTGACCCTACTAGAGATGATAACAAAGCTGCTGGATGGTGCATTGCCACCATACAGGAACAAATTCTGATCCGATAGCTTCTCTAGCTATCAAGAAGTGTTTGAGAAGGTAGAATGGATGGAGCACTTCGAATCCATGGACACTTATGGGGGGCACTAACCCGTGATGAGTAATTATGTAATAAATTAGCTTTCAGCTACTTTGTCCACGTGGCATTTGAATTTCGAATAAATTGAACTTTGTTTATTTACTTGATATTTTATCAATAACATCACGCATTCTCATAAACATATTCATATTGTTTTTAGCACATGTGATACATCATTCCATGAAATTAATTTGGGTATAAATGGATTCCCCACAATAAATTCAAATGATTTGACTCTTGAGATAAAGTGAGAGATAAATAAAAGTACTTAGACAATGCATGATAGCAATTACCTCATCATACAAGGATGAAAGATCAATGGAAAGATCTCCAAGCATGAAACATCCACCGACTCAACCAAGATCAAAAGGATCGGAGCTAGAATAAGGCTAAAATGTCAACCAAACAAGTTGGAACCAAACAACTAACGCAATATTACACAGAAGGAGACAAATCGTTGAACACGTCCAAACAACTAGCTCAACATCACAAAGAAGGAGTCACATCGTTGAATACATCAACAACTCCATCACCACCATTCACAAGACCAAACAACCGACGCAACATCACAAAGAAGGAGTCAGATCGTTGAACACGTCAACAACTCCATCACTACCATTCATGAGATCAAACAACTGGCATAATGTCACAAAAAAGGAGCCAGATTGTTGAACACATCAACAGTTCCTTCACACAGCTCGCTACTATTTGTGGGGCAATCATCAATACTCATCATCACATACACCTCAAGTCAGCAAAGTGGCATGAGCACCAACCAATCGGTCAGGAAATGCTGAACGAGATAACAACTAACGTCATGGACATGGATGACAGCTGATCTACCAAATCAACCAAGTCTTACACAATTGCTATCACGCATAGGTGAAAGAAATAAATCGATGAGAAGCAGTACAAAAAAAAATTGTAATTAGCCTGTCAATTAACATAGTTAATTGAGCAAAAATTAGGGCCTATTTTCAAAATACAAAAAGAATACTCCAGGCTCAGGAAAAACTTAGGACATCAAGAGAACCACATTGGTTAGAAAACCTGAGAGGGCTAATCAATTGCAGGAGTCAAATCATTTGAAACATTTATACCCCTGTTAAGTTCATCAAGGAATTGTCATTTTTGCTGAATCTTTATGCATATGTTTATTTTGATTGCTTGCATGCCAATGGTAGAATATAGCAAGTAAACATAAAAAAATAATAATAAAAAAAATAAATGAGTCTGCTGGATTGAAAACCTGAAAAGGCGGTCCGGGCAAAAATTAAGACTAGGTTCGATAGATTGAAAATCCGCAAGGGCGATCTATGCAAAACTTAGGACCATAGAAATATCAAATTCATCGTCTCCTCCTTGGAACGGTACGAGACATCACATATCTCCAACACTTCAGGTAAACGGCTTCCAAGTGATCATCACCGACACAACGCGGGATCAACGACTCATCCAGACCTTCCTCAAATCAGATCTAAGCTATGACCTCGAATCTAATTCAATGAACCCATGGTCATTGCTTTGAGGGAGTCGTCCATGGAATCCCTAACAAGACAAGTCATAGGGGCAATCATGCACCAGCACAAGAGAAGGCCCTTCAATGAACGAAGCCCATGACGCTTATAACAAACGAACATACATCATATGTTAAATATTGTTCATGCATAAAAACATGCATACATTACATTCGCATCATGACATTTACAAGCGAAAACGATGCCAAACTGGAGCAACATTGTCCTGATAAATAAGAAACTCCACCTCCACATGAGGAACCTACAAGCAAGATGATGGCCCACTCAAGCTAAAAGTCAACATTGCAACAAAAGCCTCCTACAGCGGAGCGGTTCTAGGGACATCCTCGAATTTCTTATTAAACTCATGTTTTAATTTTTTGATTGAAGGGGCAAAAATTTTTTCTCCGCATAAACTCAATCAAATAATTAAAACATTCATCGTAAAATGTATTAACATTATTTTCTTTTTTTTTCTGATCTGTTATAGGAAACAAGTCAACATTTGAAGGAAATTCAAAACATAATCAAAGAAGGAAACGGTTATCTCGATGGTTAAAGAAAGAAACAACCTCATTTATCAATCAAAGAATGAAATGGTTGCCGACTACAACAGGGACATCGCAGAAGGAAACGGTAGACCCCCCAAGTACCTAAGAATTCCGAAGAAAGAAACGGACAACCATACAAAGACGTAGCGCCAGAAAGGAAGGCCTATTTTATCATCAATTGAAAGCGGGATGTCATCGACCATAACAGTCATGTATTCTCTCTATCCCTCCGCTCTTTTCGTGTGATAATACTTGTTATACAACCAGCAATTATCACACGAGGGGCAGCTATGAACACGGGATTTTGTACCAGCTTGCGCATTCGATGATGATGGCTTTTTCAGGATTTTATCCTTGAATCACACAATTTTCGAGTATCCTGATGCATCCAAATGGGAATCCTTCTCGTCTCAAAATTCAAAATGACTTTTTTAATAATAATAAAATTATTTAATTTTTATCCTGAACTTGACTAATTAAAAAAATAAAAAATACAAAAAAAATACATAAAACATGATGGAAAACCAGATTCGGGGGCTTGCTTTGCCAAAGGCGGACGAGGCGAACCTAGCCAAAAAGGGTTTGGCGAGGCCCCTGCCTCGCTAGAGTCCCGGTGAGGGGCCTTGCTGGACTTTTTTTTTCCGGTGAGACCCCTTGCCGGAAAATCTTACCTTTTTTTGGATTTTTCAGGATTTTCCTATAAATAGTCGGGTCATTTTCGATAATCGGGATCTCGAAATTATCAGAAAAAAATATAGCTTTTAGAACGACTTCAAATTTAAAGAATAAAATGAACAATTTTTGGACTTTCTACTACAACATTTTTACCTAAACAAAAAGACGAGGAGGAATTCTCAAGGACTGATCGGATTTCTTCGAAGTGGATTCGTTCAGTAAGGGTAAGCCTATGAGTTCCTAGAATTGCCATTCCCGTGTTTTCAGTGTTTAATTTCTTCTTCTAATTTCTTCTGTGAACCTAGGACTTTCGCTTCTTTTATTTTATTTTAACTGTTGTAATTCTTCTTCATCTTTTTCTTTATTAAAAGGAGATGTATGTTAGAACACCACACGAAGGGAATAAAATATATTCCCGGATAACATACCTCACTTTTTTCCATGTGAGCAATTTCATTAATTAAAATGAGTAATCAATGTACTAATAAAATGAATGGTTTTATTTAAATAATAAACACAATATCGCGACTGATTTTTTTTAGGCCACACGGGCCTTACTAAATTCAAAATCGAACATATGTGCTATCCCCTATGCTAACCTTTATGGATGCAGGTAGATTATGATTAGATGTATGTTTGGGATTTTAATTTTCCTTCGGGGTATCGCAATTTCAATTTTTGAGAAATGTAATTAATATGTTAGCGGGTGGTTGCATCCCCCGAATTTCGAAGCCTTGTAATCTTTATTTTCCACCTTTTATTTTCCTTACTTATTTAACGCTTTGTGGATGGTTTAATATTCTTCTTTGTGAATGATTTATTATTTCGCAACACGTGAACCATGCATTTTAACTCCAAAAGTGACCTAAGTGCGAATATGCACAATTAAAAGAAAACAGTTTTCTGTTGATGTAATTTAATTTGATCACTTAAGAAATAAGCAACTTATCCCGAACCCGAATCTCTACGTCTTTGTGGGCCGTCCCTCGGACGTTAAGCCTCACAAGACTCTAACTCCTAGAAAGAGCTAATCCAGGTGGCGACTCCATACTAAGAGATGGCGGATTCTGGTTCGAACCGATCTAAAACATATTTCACTTTTCTCTTTCAACCTTTTTCCCGGGTCCCCAACCCGGTGCTTTTCTTTTTCAAACACCCAGGTGGACCGCGCCTCTCATCTCGCGCGTTCTCAGCCCACCGCTCCTTGTCGCCCACTCACACCCAAGAAGTTAAAAAATGTAGAAGGAGATGATTATTGGATGATCGCAATGCAAGAGGAGCTGGATCAGTTCAAGCACAATGGTGTGTGACATCTAGTTCCTAAGCGTAAAGGAAAATCAATTATCGGCACCAAATGGGTTTTCAAGAACAAGCTTGATGAAGATGGCGTTATTGTCAGGAACAAGGCCAGGCTTGTTGCTCAAGGCTACAATTAGCAAGAAGGAATCGATTATGATGAGACTTATGCTCCTGTAGCTCGGCTTGAAGCTATTTAAATCTTGTGTGCTTTCGCATCCCATATGAAATTTAAATTATTTCAAATGGATGTTAATAGCGAAATCTTGAATGGATTTATTTAAGAGGAAGTGTATGTCCACCAGCTTCCATGCTTTGAAGATTCGAAGAATCCTGAGCATGTCTTCAAACTAAAGAAAGCTCTCTACGGATTGAAGCATGCTCCAAGAGCTTGGAATGAGAGGCTGAATAATTTCCTGATCAGCAAAGGCTATGAAAGAGGGAAAGCAGATAAAATTATGTTTATCAAGTGAAGAAAAGAAGATGTGTTACTAGTCCAAATCTATGTGGATGATATCATATTTCGAGCAATTGATGAGAAGCTGTGTAAGGAGTTCATCAAGCAGATGAAGAGCGAGTTTGAAATGTCAATGATGGGAGAGCTCAAATTTTTCCTTGGTCTTCAAATCAAGCAGACTGGAGATGGAATCTTCATCAATCAAGCCAAGTATGCTAACAAAGTCCTGAAGAAGTTTGGCATGGATCATCCGAAGCCAATGTCCACTCCCATGGCTATTGATACCATCTTAAGTCAAGATGAAGCTGGAAAACCTGTAGATAACAAATTCTATAGAGGAATCATTGAATCTCTTCTTTATCTTACAGCTAGTAGGCTTGACATACAGTATGCTGTGTGCTACTGTGCTCGTTATCAAGATGACCCCGGAGAATCACATCTAGCAATTGTGAAGAGGATTCTCCAGTATTTGCAAGGCTCTCTTGAAGTAAGTTTGTGGTATCCTGGGAACATGGATTTCACTCCAAGAGGATTCACAGATGCTCACTATGGAAGAGATAAGCTCAATAGGAAAAGCACCACAAGAGGATGCCATTTCCTTGGAGAATGCTTAGTCTCATGGTACAGTAAGAAGCAAACTTCTGTTGTGCTAAGTATATATGAAGCTGAGTACATGGCGGCAGGAATTTGCGTAGCACAACTTTTATGGATCAAGAAGTAACTGGAAGACTATGGTATAAAGTCTAATTTCCTTGAAGTTATGTGTGATAACAAGAGCGTGATTGACTTATCCAAAAATCCAATTCAACATGGCAGAATTAAGCATGTCAACATTAGACATCACTTCATAAGAGATCATGTGCTAAGGGGAGATGTTAAGTTGAAGTATGTTCCCTCAGAGAAATAGCGTACAGACAGTTTTCAAACCATTGCCACAGGAGCAATTCAATGTTTTGAGGTAGCATATTGGTATGGCAAACCCCATGCGAAGAAAGAATCAAGAAATTTGACTAAATTTTGAAGAACAAGCCTTAAATTAGCTAAGTGAGAAGACACATGTCTAACAGCACTTATTTTTTAAAGTAATGGTTTGAGAGTCAGATTTGCGGTTAAAATCAAAAGCCAACAATTTCAAAAGATATGCTTTTTAATTGGAACTGTTTTCTACAAAACTCATCATTTCACTAAGGCAGTTGATTAAGTGTTAATCTCAACGTTAATTTTAATCGAGTGTTGTGGATTGCCACGTATCATTGCGAGTTTAGGAAGTTTATAAAAGTAGGAAGGAGATGAAGAGAGAGGTTACTTATAAATTTTGAATCATAATCATTTCAAAGTAAAAGAACCCTAATCCTTTCCCTCTCAAAATCCTTTCCCTCTCTCTGAAATGGAGATTACCAAAAGAACCCTAAATCTCCAAAGAGAATACAAGAAGAAGATGTTCATTCAGATTGACAGATCATGGTAGAGAATCATCTTTCCCGCTGGAACAATTTTCACCAAGGTAGAATGGACTAAAGACCTAGAGTTTGGTCTAGTGTTCGAGGTGAACTATTAGAGCTTGATGCTAAATAGATTCATGCACAAAGTCATCAAGAAATAGAATATTAGCCAATTCCTCCTACTCGAAGGCCATACAATTAAGAGCCTAGGCTTCTACTCCACCCTCTACACTATTGAGGGATTTGATGATGTACTTCTAGTGGAGTTCAACGATGTCTCCTACCTCATTTGCACCAATTTGGTGTCCAACCTGCTGAATATACCATTGAAGGGCACCGTGCTAAGGAAGATGAGAGATGAGGAGAAAGTGGTTGTCCCGGCAGATTTGGAGCTCCCAGCAAATTATAGAGTTGGAAAATTCACTACATCTAGGATGAGCTAGGAAGCAAGAGCTTGCCATGAGCTACTTGTCAAATTCTTGCTACCCAAAACTAGGTCTTTGAGTAACTGCACCTACTTTGAGAGGTGTGTGGTTTACCACATGGAAGAGGGTAAGCAACTCAATTGGTCAGTGCTATTTATGAATAACTTGACCAAGGTTACTACCGTATACCATTTTGGTTACCTCCTCACCGCTTTGATGAAGGTGTTGCGGTTGGATGTTACTTTGTTTTTTGGTGTCCCAAGGGAGACAATCTCCTATGAATAAGGCACTAGATTATGCCCCACTTCTGCAAGATGAAGTATAAGCAGGTTCACACCCACTATACTAAGGCTAAAGACTTGAAGGTGAAGAATGCAAGGGTGGAACTAATAGTTTTCCTAAAGGTTGTGTTGGAGGAGGATGAGGATGCCTTTGTAGTTGATTTCGAGTTCTCTAGCAAGGAGACCGATGAAGATATTCCTTTATCTGCTCAGTTAGAATAACTCCCAACAACTACTTTAACAGTTTCCTATCCTATGGTGAAAGCTGGCTCTCAGAAAGTTAGAGCTAGCCCAGTAAAAGAAAGGGTAGGAGTCACGCTTGCCCAACCCCCAACAAGGTAAAGGAAGAAGATGAAGACCAAGACTCACATTCAAAGGGAAGCTGAAGTGAAGTTGCAAGTTGAAATAGAAGAAGATGCTATGGAGGCACATGAGTATTTACTATAGAGGAAGTGCAAGCTTGAGGTGACTGAAGTAACTGAGGAGTAGGGAACCTCAAAGAAAGGCAAAGCGGACCCTAAAACCTTAAGTGCTTCAGCAGCAACCCATATGGAAGAAATTCTTCCCAAAGCAAGGGGAACTCAACTAAAGTGCACTACCACCAATAAACTACTAAGGAAGAACATTCAAGTGGTGAGCAGTGATGAGGATGGTGGAGCAACCGTTGTCCTTGATCAGGGAGAGTCTAATCTGCCTGACACCACCATCCCCATACCCAAATTCATTTAGACTGAGGAACTTCTTACTCAGCTTGATGTACCTCAAGCTGACCCATCCTTGGGTCAAATAGCTAACCTAGAGGTACTCTTAAAACATACCACCATTTCTTCTGTAAATCATAACCCTCATTATCCTCTTATACATCTTTCAAATTCTTCTCCTGTAAATTCTGAAATTCCCACTTCTAGTGTAAATCCTCAACCTAATTCTTTAAATAATGTACATTCTCCTATTCAAGTCCATGCTGATTCTTTTTCTCCAATTTCTTCTCGAACACATACTCAAAACACCGTCTCTTCTCTTCCCCAAACTCAAATAATCCCTTCTCTTGTAAAATATCAACCAATCCCCACTACTTCAAATGTACAAACCTCTAAACCTACCACTTCTTCAAACCATCCTCAACCCCTCTAATCCCTCTAATTAGAGAAGTTCCTAATGTTGAGAACTTAGCTTAGCATGGAAAAGCAAGTGGTACTGTTACTGAGGTAAATTTTACAGCCAATTAAGTACTTGAACCCAGTAGAAAGCCAGTCCAAGAGGACATGGCTGATTCATCAATCTTGGCTCAGATAAGGGATTTGGCTGATAATTGTATAATTACACTTATTATCATAATATTTTTACTCATAAAGGGATTTGGCTGATAACTGTACTAAGCATAATATTATTGTTGTCCAGGTTTTTATAAGTGTCATAATTCATTTACCCTAGATTTAGAAAAGTCATTTCATGTGTTGCTCTGTGGTGAATTATAGGATATTTAGGCATCTTGAAACGAGTTTGTTGAAGTTAACTAGTGCATAGAACATTCTTGATTATTTTGCATATTTTACTCCACTATACTTATTCTTAGAGAATATCTATATGCTTTGCATCTTCTCTAATCTATTCATGCATCTGTCCATTCATCAATCTACCATTCAAAACCTTCAACTTATTTTATTTTCTTTTATTCCGTAACTCTAATTGATCATTAGAACCGAATTCCTTCCCTGTGGGATCGATATCTTTTAAAACTACATCGCAACCGTAGTTATCATCATTTTTCTATTTGATAAGCGGTACT
The DNA here is from genome assembly GCA_949673415.1 of Euphorbia schlechtendalii. Taxonomy (NCBI): domain Eukaryota; kingdom Viridiplantae; phylum Streptophyta; class Magnoliopsida; order Malpighiales; family Euphorbiaceae; genus Euphorbia; species Euphorbia schlechtendalii. The sequence goes on from CATIWQ010380113.1 coordinate 10,092, forward strand.
GACAACACCTGTTCATATTCAGAACTTTTATATTATCAATAGAAAAGTGGCCAACAAGTTTTTGGCACCGTTGCCGAGAAAGACAAGTGCGTTCTAGAGATCAAATACTGGGAGACTACGATACATTTTTATATTTTATTTTTATTTCACTTATATATTTGTTTGTTATTGCATTTTATGTCTAAAATGTTTACTAACATGCATTGGGATAAGTTTTGTGGTAATTACATGCATAGATGAAATTTGTCATGTTACATCTCATGAAGTGTCAACATCTGAATCCCTTGAAAATTTAGAATATTCCTTTGAAAT
>CATIWQ010380163.1:0-29172 GCA_949673415.1 Euphorbia schlechtendalii
TTTAATATATTTTATTTTCTTTATTTTATCTTCCTTTTCGATCTTTAGAACTAGTCCTTCCCTGTGGGATCGATATCTTTTAAAACTACATCACAACTGTATACTTGCAGTTATCATCATTTTTCTATTTGATAAGAGGTACTGACAACACCTATACTTTTTCATGAATAAGTTTTTGGCACCATTGATATATAGCCGAATCTTGTGAACAAACTATTACACTTATCAGTAGAAAAGTGGTGAACAATAAACATTATTGATTCTAGGAGAAAAGAGAATAGTTGAGTCGGTCTTACGATCAATAACTGAATAGCTTGTTGAGTCGAATGTAACCTTTCTGCCTTTTTCACAAAGCTGGGATACACTAAGCAAGTTAAACTTAAGTCCTTTAACCAAAGATACCTCTTTGATTGAAGGAGAGACACCTATAGTGCCACAGCCCACAATCTTGCCTTTTTTGTTATCTCCAAAGAAAACACTTCCATTTCTTTTGCACTCCAATGAGATGAACTGACTTTCATCTCCCGTCATATGCCTTGAGCATCCGCTATTGAAATACACATTCTAGAGTCATCAACGGATCTAAGGCTCACCTGCAAAACAGTTACATTTTCTTAGGTTCCCATGCTCTTAATTTGGGTCCTTCTTTGTTAGCAGTGCTTAGGTTACTCCAACCACTCATCATAATAACCATTTTTATTATTACAGAGTACTGTAGCATGTCTAGCTTTTCCACAAAAATTGCACAACATTTTTGCTTTGGTTTGGCTTGCTTTCTTCTTTTTATTGGAATTCTTCATCTTAGAATTATGAATTTGGTTATTCAAAGTCTGATTATTGGCTGGAGGAGGAACCCGTTCCTTCTTTAAGTTGTTATCTCAACAATTAACTCATCTAATTGCTTAGTGAGCTTACCGGCATTACATTCCTCGTACTCAGCTTTTTCTTGAAGAAAGCGGATATTAAGAGATAAGGAAGCAGTAGTGTCTTCCTGGTCTTCACTTCTCCTCACTAGCTCTTTGATGATTTTCATTGACATGTTAATCAGCTTCATGACATCAAAGAGTGCCTAGGAAAATTCTTTTAAAGATAAAGGGATTTCAGAATTTACCTCAGCTTGAGGAGATTTCCCTTTGTTGTGCTCAGCTTCATAGTCAGCAGCGATATGACTTCTACCTGAGGTAGATGCTGTGCCTTTACCCCTTTCATTCTCAATGGCCATTAAGCAGAAGTTGGCGAAATCAGTTACTTCCACATTAGATGATGAAAATTCTTCTTAGTCGCTCCTGGTGGCAGCAAAGGCCTCATTATTCTTTACGAACCTCTTCTTGAATCTGTCCTTCTTGGTCTTTGGATAGCTTGAATGAATATGGCCATTCTCACCACAGCCAAAGCATTTGATATCTTTGTTGTATTCCTTCTTAGGTCCTTCCTCAGCTCCTTGCAGGTGTTGAGTTGACTTGATTTTAGCAGGAAACTTCTTCTTGTTGAACTTCCCGTCCATCTTCATGAAGCGTTTGAAATGCCTAGTTAGAAGGGCCATTTGCTCATCAGAGTCGCAGTTGGTGGACTCATCTGATGAATTAGCTTTCAAGATAATGGTTTTGCCCTCTCTCTCCTTGCCTTTATTCATCTTGGAGTCATCAAAATATTTTCTCACGTTCATCTCCTAAGTTAGCAAGGTGCCTATCAACTCATCATAACTGTAGGCCTTTAGATCATGAGCCTCCTCGATCGCACTCTTCTTGGCATCCCACTCCAAGGTAAGAGTGTGAAGGATCTTCTTTATCAGCTCTTCCTTGATGAACTCCTTACCAAGATACTTCAATTCATTAACAATGTTAATGAACTTGGTATTCATGGCCTGAATACCCTCATTGGCACCCATCTAGAACATCTCATACTCTCTCAACATGAGGTCGATCTTGAACTCCTTGACTTTATCAGTCCCCTTATTGGTAAACTCCAATCTCTTCCAGATTTTCTATGTTGTCTCGTATCCCGATACCCTGTTGAATTTAGTAAGATCTAGCACATAGTGTAAGTAGTTAATCACTGTGGCATTCTCTTTGAGAAGCCTTAAATCAGCATCATTGTAATCCTCTAGATCAACTAGAACACATTACCTATTCCTAACCACTATAAGAATTCACGGGCCAAGCTCTATAGCGAGCCATGCTTGCATACTTTGTGATTTAATGAAGTTTTTCATGCGATTTTTCCAAAACGTGTAATGTTTACCATCAAACAATGGTGGCTCGGTTACAAACATAAGAGAGAAAAAGTAATGTAGATTACATTTTTAACAAAATCAAGGAACTTATTTACCTTTTCAAAATATTTTGAGATTCTGCAGGAAAAAACTCAAACGACCCAACCAGGCTCAATTTTTATGGGATTAGCCTTGATAAACATAAGTCATTATGAGCCCAATCCATTCCAAATTTGTAGGATTTAGAAGTAGGTATAATGAGTTGGATTTAAATTTAGTTAAAAACCTAAACTCGCCCAACCTGTTTTGTATTTAATGCTATATAAAAATAAAGGGTTTTAATATTATCTGATAGTATTAAATTAAGAAATATTTTAAAAATCTTGTGGTATCCATTGGGTGAAGTCCACGGCCTTCAGCATCCTCCGATCCTACAAAATAAGTCCCAAGCTGAAAGTGTTTCTGGCGAAGACCCTCAAATGCTAAAGTCCATGATTTGGGAGAGGTAGTATGTATTCTAGAAATAGCAGTTACCTCAAAAGTGGGAGATTGCCTTGCTATTTATAGGAAGTGGTGTAATGATGGCCGGCAAGGCCCACCTGCAAGTTATGTGCAAGTGGCAAGCTACTTGGAGGTCTTTTCCATCGTCGAAGCATTAAATGATCCATCTCTGCCAGTCAGGTTTGCATTTAATGCGACAGTGAAGAGATAAGGAGTGTACTAGATCAACGAGGGTTATGCTGAAGGTGCTTCAACGAGGACATGGAGTGTATCGCTGAAGGAGTAGCTTAGTGTAGAGGCGATGACCTTAGTTGAATACGTGAATGCTGAGGTGTGTTCAGGAAAATCATGGTTCAGCAACTCTAGTGTGCTGAACTATCTATGGCCCATTGTTCCACTGAAGTGTGGCTTGCTGAGGAGCCCCTTCTTTCTGGGCCAAAGTGTGATATTTGGGCCTTGATATCAGGAGTCCCCCCCCCAATAAGCCCAAGTAAAGGCTCTTTAGGGCCGTAGAAAAAAGGCCCGCGCGCGTGCCCTGGCACGTGTGGCGTCATTTCAGTGAGCTGCGACTGTTGGATAAGACGTGACCTTTCATATCCAACATTTTGAATAGTAATTATGACCGCACTTCGTGTAATGGGTTTAATTCTTCATGATATGTGCATTTTACTGTATAAAAATAAGTCTTTCATCGCAAGTAAATTTTTCTATCTTCTTTGCCATTCCAAATTCTCTCTACCCTTCTTTGTTCTAGTTTCTTCCAGCGATTTTCAGCAAACTTCCTTTGTGACTGTAATTGGGTGAGTACTTATCTTTCTTTCCCTTTTTCCTCCTTAGCATTTTTGAAAAAATGTCTTCCGGGTCTTCTAATTCCTGCGCCTTAGTCTACTGCACCGGCAGTCGCCAGCCGGTTGAAGAACATAGTGACCCCTTCCCTTCCCAGTCTCCTGAATCATTTCCCCCCCATTCTGTTTCCACCATTCTTCCCCTAAGGGTTATGGAGGCCTCCTCCTCCATGGTGGAGATGGTAGGGGTGGCTTGGGTTCTGTCTCGCACCACCAAGTTTTGGCAGGGGAGTTATCATCTCCTTTCCCTACCGAAGGGGCTGATTGCCAGACTCCCACCACTATTAAGAAGAAGGAGGCGAATGAAATCTATGAGCTCTTGCTTGGAGATGCTCAGGGAGTAAATGGGCAAGCGCCAAAGAAGGGGGAAGTTATGTGGAATCCCCCGAAGAAGGACTTTATCCCTGTGCTCTCCCAGCAGGTGCGGTGGGGATTCCTCCTCCTAATGGATGCCGGTGTGGTGGATGTGCTACACGAATTTAGCCTGTGCCCCGACCAGCTACATCCTAAATCATGGATTATCCTTGCCGTACTAGCGAAGATGTGCCGCGATCTTGGCTTTGCCCTTTCAGGGCTCATGTTCCACCTCTTCTTCAGGCCACGTACCAAGCATGCGTGGGCCTTCATCTTCTAGGGGAGCACACGGGAGTCCAAGCCCAAGCCCGTGGGGAAGCAGTCCCATGTTAGGGACTTCAAAGATAAGTGGTTTTAGATATTCCCCCATACTGAAGGCGTGGAGGATAGTGCACTGAATCCATTGAGGGAAGGGAAGTTTCCATTCCATACTCAATGGAATCAAAACCCCGAGGATCCCTACACCTGGCACCGTGCCATAGATTTGAGCGCCAAGAGGTGGAGATAGTGTGCCTAATCCACTTAGGCATTCATTGGCGTGTGGCGGAATATTTGCTGGGTCATCCCGATGGGCTCTTCTGCTGGATGGATCAGGGGGCCATCGTTTATACAGATTTGACTGTTGAGGATGGTGAGATTTTCACAAAAATTGATCTTTTTCCTTTCTTTATTTGTAGGAATGGCTCGTATTAAGTGGAAACTAAAAAATGTTCTTGCAGTGGTAGCGGCGCGGATCCAGGCGCTAGAGGGCACCCCGACGTGAGTGGGAAGAGAAGCAGAAGTGGCGTTTGTGGAGGCGGCGTCTGTGGTGACTGCGGAGGTGAAGCTGAAGGTAGAGGGTGTCACTGTTGGGGGATGGGCTCAGCAACCTCTTGATGAGGGGATCATAGATCCCCTTGCTATGAAGGGGGTGACCCTAGAGGTCAAAGAGGATGTGCTGGTTTTGGAGGCCACTCCTCAAAGGGCTATCATGCCCTTAGCTAGCCCCAAGGGTTAAAAGTCGAGGGGTAAGACTCCTTCAGCATCTGCGAAGGGTGTTGAGATCAGGGAGAGGGCGCAAAAGCAGCCTCGTGGTGATGTTGAGGCTGGAGAGAAGGCTTTCAAAGGAAAGGCTCCAATCTCGGAGGAGGAGCAGGTTCAATGGGCCAAGTTTGATCCGCCACTGGTACGTGTTGTGTTGTAACTCCTCTTCTATCCCCTTTTTTTATGTTTCGTGTTGTTTACTATATGTGAGCTGAACCTTGTTCACCCTTGTTCAGTTGTGGAGGAAAGTTCATGGGGAGGACGTGCCTCTTCTAAAGGTGGAGGTTGTTAGTGAGCTAGGGTGCTACACTAAGCTGCCCCATGAGGATGTGCGATTTAGCGCAATGGGCCCCGCGGAGTTAGGGGCCTATGATAAGAAGCAAGCGTTACTTGTAAGTTCTTTGGGAGTTTACTTTTAATTTTGTTGCAGCCTATGTGCGCATTTCGATTCCCTCCCCCATTTTTACTTTTTTATTTTTGTGTGTTGCGTCATGAAGGCTTTTTCCACCACCCATTGCATGGCGAAGGTGCTTGTCGATGCGCAGCGACAAGTGGATGATGCCTATGCTACCTCCCAAGGCAATGTGAAGAGGTTGAAGGAGGTCCAACAGGAATGAGACACCCTCGCGGAGATGGAGGAGGTTGCGAGGAAGGTGGGAGAGGCCGGTAAGAAGTAGGCGGCTAAGCTATCCCAGGCCCTCAAGGATATGGAGTACTCCGAGGCGAAGCAGAAGGAGCTGATAGCCACTATGCTTGGGCTGGAGGAGAAGAACCACTTGGCATTGGCCAAAATCAAGTCCACTGCTGAAGCTGAGGAGAAAAGGCTTAAGGTGCTAGTGGAGGAAGCGAGGGCCGGGGAGGTGAAAGAGGAGGAGGAGAAGGTCGAGGTGGTGTTAGCTTTAGGAAGGGCGGAGAAAGGCTTAGGCTACTGGAAGATAGATGTCGAGGGGAAAATGGAGGCGCTGCGAGACCTTCAACAAAGTACGAATGCCACAAGGCTAAGTATTAGTTAAGGTTAAATAGACCCGCAAAGATTGGCGGGAGGACCAACTCAGCTACCATACCGCCTTTCTTCATGCGGTGCGCATAAAGTTCCTCGGAGCTAATATTGACGATCTTGCTCAGCTAGCTTCACTTGATGAGCCCCTCGACCGGTGGGAAGAAAATGAGCGCATTTTTGGGCCTCCAGCGTCGGAGCCCTCCTACTCCAACGTCTCTTCTATGGCGATGGATGATGAGGAGGTCCAGCCTTGACCTAGTGCAACTTACCGCTTCCTCTTGCCATTTTGAAATTTCTTTTTATAATTTCCCTCTTTTCTTCTTTTTTTTATCTTTGAATATTTGAACAATTTTATAAGCCATCGGGCCCGGCTTGTGGGCCCGTAAAGATTTTATGTTAATAGAACGTTTGTTTTTCTGATATTGTGTTTGCTTGCTACTGAATATTTGTGATGAATGTTGCATAGTGCCTTATCTATATTTTGCACGTTATCGTATGTTGAATGTATGTCATGCGTTGAATTTGCTTTGTGTCTTCTTGTGTATGTTGAATTGAGAAATTCCTTCAACTTGTATTGAATGCTAGGTTGATTAGGAAGTCCCTTTGACATGTATTATGTTATGCTGAGTTGATCAGCGTTGAGGGGATCTCTAGGGATCTGACCCCGCAAGCTTTGTACTTGCTTTAATTTCAAAGCATAAGAGCGTCGAGGGGATCTCTAGGGATCACGCCTACAGGCTGTTCAGCGCCGAGGGGATCTTTAGAGATCTAACCTTGTGGGCCGTTCAGCATCGAGGGGATCTCTAGGGATCTGACCCTGAAGGCTGTTTACTTGCTTTAATTTCAAAGCATAAGAGTGTCGAGGGGATCTCTAGGGATCACACCTACGGGTCGTTCAGCGCTGAGGGGATCTCTAGAGATCTAACCTTACAGGTCATTTAGCACCGAGGGGATCTCTAGGGATCTGACCCTACAGGTTATTTAGTTACTTTAATTTCAAAGTATAAGAGCATCGAGGGGACCTCTAGGGATCGCTCCTATAGCCCTTTCAGTGCCGAGGGGATCTCTAGGGATCTGACCTTGCGAGCTTTTTACTTGCTTTAATTTCAAAGCATAAGAGCACCGATGGGATCTCTAGGGATCGCGCCTGCGGGCTTTGTGGGTTCTGTTTGTATGCACGTACTTTATGAGAGAAGTTTGTGGAACATTGTATTGCCATTGCCTTGAATGTTTACAAAATACAGACAAAAATACACAAAGCGTTACAATTTCTATCCTCCTGGGTAAAACTTTCGGAGAGATGTTGCGTTCCATGTGCGAGGCAAGACCTTTCCCCTTGTGGTGGATAATTTGTAGGCGCTGCTACCTATTCGCTTTACCACTCTAAATGGGCCCTCCCATTTGATACCAAGCTTCCCTCACCCCTCTCGCACTTGTGAATCCTTTATGTTGCGATGGACTAACTCACGCTCTTGAAATGAGTGGGGCTTAATCTTTTTGTTACGTAGGAGGGAAATGCGTCGCTTGTACTCTGTCATGCAGATAAGGGCTTGCTCTCACCATTCCTCGAGGGAGTCCAAGTTCTGCCTCAGCAAGTCATTGTTAGAGGTCCCCTTGATGCAATTTGCCACCCTCGCCTTAAGTGCACCGATGTCAACTAGGACTACTACTTCTGTCCCATATGTGAGGAGGAAGGGTATTTCGCCTGTTGCTATACGTGGGGTTTTTCTGTAAGACCAAAGGACATTATGGAGTTCCTCTAGCCATGTCAAACCGTGCTCATGGACCCTTATCTTGATGCCTTCCAAGATGGTCCTATCCATGACTTCCATCATTCCATTCGTCTATGGGTGAGAGACGTTGGAGAAGCAAAGTCTTATCTTAAGTCATTGGCATAAACATTTGAACGCGTGGTAATTGAATTAGGTCCCGTTATCCTTAATGATTGTATGTGGGATGCCGAAGCGTGACATTATGTTCTTGCTGAAGAAGGATGTGACTTGCTTCGAAATGATAGTTGACAGTGGTTCAGCTTCCACCCATTTAGTGAAATGATCCACCGCTACAATGACCCATAATTTTTGCTGTTTCACTCTCGGCAATGGTCCCACAAGATCCACGCCCCATAGGGCGAAGGGCCATGCGACCTAGATTACTACTCGCGGCCCGGTTGGTGTTGATGATTTCTTCGCATAGGCTTGGCAAGACTTGCAAGATTGGACCAGGTTCTTAGCGTCCATCTCCATTATTGGCCAATAGAAACCTTGCAGTTTGGCTCTTCTCACCATTGCATCCTTCTTTTCATGCAAGCCGTAGAGGCCTTTGTAAACCTCGCGTAATATGTAATCGACATTGATGTGCCCTACGCATTTCAGCCAAGGATGGCTGATGGATTTTCGGTACAATTGTCCACCTATAATGGCATAGCGAAAGGACTTTCGTACAAGCTTATAGGCTTTGCATTCTTCTTTCGAGAGCTCGTTGTGCTCCAAGTATTTGAGAATGGGGTTAAACCATTCATTTTCCTCCTCTGCCTACATTACTTCCGTTGTTGATATACTTGGCATGCCGATCCTCAAAGGGATACAAGGAAGCAAGATCTCCTACTCTTCACTCAATGCCCCTTTCGCCAACCTATCCTCCTCAACGTTCAATGCTCTAGGGATTTACTTAATTGACATTTATGTACCTTTGGTGCGTGTGTCCCTGATGAGGGAGGTAATCCTAGCGAGATATTACCGCATAGCCTCGCTCTTGGCTTTGTATTCACCACCGAATTGTTTGACTTCCAGCCCTGAGTCACTGAATATGTCGATGCTATCAGGTTTGATAGCTTTGATGATCTCCAGCCCAAAGATTAGTGCTTCATACTCCGCGGCATTGTTCAAGGCGCTAAAGTCGAGCCTTGCCGCTTATCGAATAACTATCCCCTTCGACCCTGAAATGAAAACTTCGATGCCTGCCACAGCGTTGTTGGAACTGCAGTCTATGAATATGCGCCACGTGACATCGGGTAGCTCTTTCAAAGGTGGAGCTTCTTGCACAAAGTCTGCCAACACTTGGGCCTTCATGGCAGTTCTTTGCTAGAAGCGGATGTCGAATTCCGCAAGCTTGAGAAACCATTCGGTGAGACACCCTAAGGACTCAGGCCATTGAAGTGCTTTCTTGATTGGTAGATCAGTCTTCAATATGATTGTGTGAACTTGAAAGTAGTGGCGCCATTTCTGGGAGGATACCACCAGTGTGAACGCCATTTTTTCCATCCGGCCATACCTGATTTCGGCCCTTTTCAAAGCACGGTTGCCATAGCAAACTAGGAATTGGTCAGTTCCTTCCTCTTTGATGAGCACTATGCCCAACGCCTCTTCTAAGGTGCTCAAATAGAGGTACAGTGAAGTGCCAGTGATGGGATGGCTCAGTAACGGCGGTGAGACCAAGAAGGCTTTGATTTCAACAAATGTCGCTACACATTCCTCTCCCCATGTGAATTTTTTCACCTTTAGGGCCTTGTAAAAGGGGATGCATCAGCGTGCGGCCCATGAAACAAAGCAACCTAAGGCGTTGAGCTTACCGTTGAGGTGTTGGATGTCTTTGATGCTCCGGGCTTCTTTGAGCTGGAGCACCGCCTTGATTTTGTCAGGATTAGCCTCTATTCCCCTCAGCGAGCTTCAGCCCATATTTTTCTAAGAGGGCGAGGACATTTGCTATGGCTGAGGCATATTCTCCTTCGGCCTTACTTTTAATGATCATATCATCCACGTATAGCTCCACCTCCTTTCCTATCATGTCATCAAAGATATCATTCACGATTCGCTGATATGTAGCTCTGGCATTTTTGAGTTCGAAGGGCATGACATTGTAGCAGTATATTCCCTCGTGCATGATGAATGACGTTTTTTCTTTATCTTCTTCGGTAATGGGTATCTGGTTGTACCCCGATGTTACATCCAGCATAGAGTAAATTGCATAACCCGCTGTGGCGTTTACTAGCATGTCAATGTTGGGGAGAGGGTAGCTATCTTTCGGGCATGCTTTGTTCAGGTCTGTAAAATCCACGCACATGCGGAATTTGCCATTCGTCTTTTTAACCAGCACCACATTGGTGATCCAGTCGAGATACCAGACTCTTTGATATGGCCTGCTTTCAACAGGTGAGAGACTTCCTCCTCTATGGCTTTCTATCTCTTGGGAGCGTGGTTCCTTCGTTTTTTCTTGGCAGGATTAGCCTGGGGTAGTACATTCAGCCTGTATTCAGCAACTCCAGAGCTGACCCTTGTTATGTCCAGTGGAGTCCATGCAAATGCATGAACTTTTTTGCGCAACACTGCAAGGATTTCTTCTTTCATTTTTCCCTTCATCCCCTCAGACATGAGCACCTCTTTCCCTTCTTTTAGAGTTACGGCCACCATTACGTCTGCAGGTTCGACCGCTCAATCCCGGTCTGGCTCTTCATCCACAGTTAAGGGCTCAACCTTCAGGGACATCAAATACGTTTCCTGAGCAGCCTACTGATTCTCACGGGCCGTGGCTACCCCTTGTTGGGTAGGTATTTGGAGTGTTAGATACCGAAGATTTATGACAACTTTAGATCCAATAACTAGCGGACGCCCCAGGATTATGTTGTATGCCAGAGGGATGTCCACAATTAAAAATTCAGCCATTGTCTTCCATCGAGGGCCATTTTCTCCTAACGATATGGACAGGTTCACAGATCAACAGACGTGCATGGCGTGGCCACCAAGCCCTATCAACGGTGCTTGATGAATGGCTAAATGATTGGGGTTTCCTCTGATTGCGTTGTAAACCCTTCTGGTCATGACTTTAACAAAGCTACCGGTATCCACTAATGTGCACCAAACTTGGAACCCCTCCACCATCATTTCGATCACCAACGCGTCACTATGCAGCGAGGGCTTTTTCTCCTGTGAGAAGGTGTAGCATGCTTCGCCTCCTCTATCCGTATTGTCATAATTGAATGTGTTATCTCTTTTCCTCTTTTTTTGGTTGAGTCCTCCGGCGATCACATGTATTACCCCTCGAGGAGCGGGCTCTTCAATACTACGACGAGGTGTTTGATAGCCTCGCTCGGCGTTGCGAGGTTCATCTTGGCCCGGGGGTTTCCTCCCCTCATCTCGTTATCTGTCTCTCAGCGGGTTCTGGAGGAATTAGTTCAACTGTCCATCGGCAGCTTTCTTATTTAGCTCGAGGGCCAGCTCTCGGCAATCGACTATGTCATGGCCCTCACTTTTGTGGTATTCGTAGTAGGTTCCCGGTTTCCCTTTGTACCTCATCTTAGGGGGGTATTTGATGTCTTCTCCGTTCTTTTCAATCCACATCAAGACCTCCTTCGCGCCGAGGGGCCTCTGAACAAAATGATTGGCGGTGAATTACACCGCTTCGTTGGTTCTTCCCTGGCGGCGGCTTCAATCTGTCTGATGTTTCTCTTATGGATTTCCCATCGCACCCATTTTCTTACCTTTTGCATCAGCATTGCCAACTTGGTGGGCCTTTTGGTGGAAATATCTTTTTCCAAGTTGGAGCTGCAGTAGTTTCTTGCGAGTGCTTCCGAGGCTATGTCAATATTGCAGTCCCTGATTTCGAGGGCCACCTTTTGGAACCTTTCTACAAAGTCAGCAAGAGACTCATCTGCTTTCTACCGAACCATTAGTAAGTCTTGAACCGTTCAGTTAGGCGAGATGGATTTGACGAAGTATAGGGTGAAGCTCTTCGCCATCATATCAAAGCCTGTTATAGACCCGGGTTTGAGGCTCTCAAACCAGTGGGTTGCAGGTGCGATCAGCATAGTGGGGAATAACTTGCACATCATAGCGTCAGTGGCGTTGGTCGCCTCCATGCATTGGTGAAAGTAACGGACATGTGTCGTTGGGTCCCCCACTCTTAAGTACTCACACAAGCGAGGCTGCTTGAATCCTCTTGAGAACCTCTCAGTGCGAATGCGGGCATAGTATGGCAAAGCGGTTTCGGCAATGTCCGGCACAGCAGCCTCCATTCCTCTTTCTACTAAGAGTGCATAAACCTTTCTAGCTATCGCTACGTCGAGGTCCTCCTTGTTCGACTAGGGCTGAGCATGCGCCTTTCGCCTTGACCTTACTAAGCTCCCTTCGTTATCCAAAGATGGTTCCGAGTGGGTCTTGAATGCTGAGCTCCCATCCCTGTGCAGGAGCGATTCCTCCTCAAACTCCCTCACTTCTCATCTTAAGAACTCCACTTTTGCCTTTCCCTTGGCCATAGCGGCTCTTCCATTTTTTGGTGTTTGCAGGTAGTAGTAAGTATAGAGCGAGCGGTCTTGTGCCACCACCGACGGTGAGCCTTGTGAAGGGTGCCGTGTTTCTAACCTCGCCAATTACCTTTCTCGACACAAGCTCTGGAGCAACTCTTGCTCTTTTTTCCGTGAGTGCAAGATTTCGTTCATCATATTTTACATGAGGGCCATTGCAGCATTTTGTTGCTTGCTTTGCCTAACAAGCATGGCCACCATGTCTTTCTTCGCAGCTTTTCTTCTCCTTCTTTCTTCAAACATCTCCTGGCCCGTAGAAGTGGGCGCCTCCGTCCATTGCGGGGGGATTTGAGCGATTGGATTCAAAGTTCCGGCTTTGTGTCCTAGATTTCGACGTGTCCTAAAATAGAACGGTCCCGGGGGTCAGAGGGGGTTTTGTTGGTTTGTTTGGGGGAGTAGGCATGTTTTGAAGTTCTCATCCATGCTCACCACACTAATTTGATATCCGTCGGGTGAAGTCTATGGCCTTCAGCGTCCTTGGATCCTCCAAAACAAGTCCCCTGCCTAAAGTGTTTCTGACGAAGACCCTCCGACGCTAAAGTTAGTGATTTGGGAGAGGTAGTGTGTATTCTAGAAATAGCAGTTAACTCGAAAGTGGGAGATTGCCTTGCTATTTATAGGAAGTGGTGTAATTATGGCCGGCGGGGCCCGCATGCAAGTTGTGCGCAAGTGGCAAGCTACTTGGAGGTTTTTTCCACCGTCGGAGCATTAAATGATCCATCTCTGCCAGTCAGGTTTGCATTTAATGCGACAGTGGAGAGATAAGGAGTGCGCTGGATCGGCGAGGGTTGTGCTGAAGGCGCTTCAGCAAGGACACAGAGGTATCGCTGAGGGAGTAACTCGACGTAGAGGCGAGGGCCTTAGCTGAATACGTGAATGCTGAGGTGTGTTCGGGCAAATCATGGTTCGGCGACGCTAGGGTGCTGAACGATCTGCGGCACGTTGTTCCGCTGAAGTGTGACTTGCTGAGGAGCCCCTTCTTTCTAGGTCAAAGTGTGTTATTTGGGCCTTGATATCATCTTGTAAAAAAAATTTTTAATAGATTACTAATCACCTTCTAATAAATCTTTTGTTCTATCTTGAGACAATCAAATAGAAGTTTGAAAGATTATTTATATATTATTTTAAAGATGAGATATAGTTACTTACCAAATAATTTATTGTGAGTGTTTTTTCAAAATGTCTAGTCAATTTTATTATCTCATCAATGTGAACTTTTATTTTAAATGTCATATCATGTTAGAATTGAGATACTCTAATAATGTACATCTATTGTCAATATATGTATATGTAAATTCAATTTGTAACAAAAAAAATGAAGTGAACAATTTGATTTCACCGGTCTAACTATAGTTAAAACTTTTAGAAATAAAAAATCGAGTAGACTACAAAAATCATTATCTGGCTAGGCAAATGTACAGAACCAATGGGAATATTATAAGAGCAAATTAAGTTCATCGAAGCCATAAAAAGCAACCCATAAGATATGGGCAAACATACACAATGAGTACTGACTTCAACGCTTTCATTAATTTTCTTCTTTTTTTTTTAACAAGTAGTTCACAGCTCAAGCTGAGATGTTAAATTAACTAAATTAGAAAAAATAATAAAAATCGTAGCTAACAAAAGAAATAATAATGTTGTTGTGCAGCAGCTGCCAATTGACATGTTCCATTGTTTTTTGTTATCTGCCAACTAAAGTAGAGCTTCATTTCTTCCAACTTTTTAAATATTTTCTCCTTTCCCAAATGTACCTATTTTATTCCACAGCCAAGCGAACTGTATCTGTATTATCAGTTACATTTTGTTTCCAGCAAAAAATAACACTCAGTGTTTCGAAGAAACGAAAATCTTAAGTGTGAACAACATTATTCGAGTGAATCGATATATATTCATTTAAAATACAAAGGCCATATACATCTAATTCATCTTTTTCTGATTTGTAACTCTTTTACTTTTGATAAAAGTACATTAAAATGTAAAGTATCATCTTTTGGGTTGATTTGAAATTTGATTTGAATTTCAAGGATATCATTTTCCTCATTTTTCATCCAATTATTAGCAACGACACATATCATTAAAAGAAGATAATGCACTTTTGGGACTAGCATGCAAATTTGACAAAGAAACAGTTACATGTATGGAATACATTAGTTACGCATCATCATTCAAATAAGTGGAGGGGCATTATAGTCATTCAAAGCAAGGGTAAACACGTGGTTTACCTCAAGTGACAGTTGGCAATGGGGTAAACCAATCTGAAGGGCACGTGACACAATGATTCTTGTTCACGTTGACTAGGTTGGTGAGTTGTAGACACAGCATGTGATCAAGAAGGTAAAATTACAGTACAATATATCCATACGTATTTTTAGTATGTAAAATATTACCTGGAGTAGTAGTAGCTATTGGTGGGGGTTTGGAGATGATGGTAGCGACAGCAGTGATAGAAGCCGTTGATTGTGGAAATATATTATGGCCAGGCAATCCCATTGCCTGGGATTGATGGAAATGATAGAGAGGGCACATTGGCATTAATGTACTCGCACCCATTATAGTCTGCCCCGCTAAATACACCTGAGGAAAATGCCCGTTCATGTAGGGCCCTCCATTGTAACTCATCTTCTGTTTCATATTACGTTTTTGTTAACACATATTTAGTTCTTTATTAATTACATTAACATAAACAAATTTAACTTCAAACTCATAATTTATATAGTACAATATTAACAAAAACAAAAATATATTATTGTAATGAAAAATACAATTTTACTTAAAATTTACATCATTATTTCACCAAAGATGCAACATCTTGATCTGATATTAAAAAATCAAATTAAATAACGCTTAAACATCATTCAGGAAATTTTTAAAATAATGTCCTTACACATTCTACTGATCGATTTCGACACTGCTTGTTTCAAATCATTTCACTAACAAGTATTCCCACATTTTCAGTTATACAATTGATTGATTAGCCATGATAATGAAAAAAAAAATTATCTTTACTTACTTGATTGTAACTGACATCAGTTGCAACGTAAGTAGGAGCATATCTACACAAGACAAGTATAGCGTAAATTGTAAGAAAATCAAAAGTCTCACAATTATATTATAAAAATTAAAAGAGTTAGACTTTAAAATAATAACCTTAGATTTGATTAGTTTTGAAAAAAAATTTTATTGACACCGTCAATTTGCAAACGTGACATAAAACATTTTAGGAAATCAGCTCTTCCTTCTACCATCTTTCACGTTTACGATCCTGATCAATTCTGTCCTCCGACGGATTATGATGTGAAATTTCGGGAACGAAGACATGAAAGAGATGATCTTTGAAGTTAACTATTTAAAATTCAAAGGATTTCTTGATATGCTGAACCAGACTGTAGCTGATTGAATCGAAAACTGGAGTTTAGAAAGGTTTAGGGATTTCTTTGAAGTGGAGAACGATTATACAACATAAGGGGATGCCAGGATTCACCAAAAACATTTCTGGGCTCATGATAATGTTGACAATTATGTTCGTTTCAACTAATTCTTTAATATCAGCAATTAAAGCAACAAATTAATTAGATTTGGATTAGGGTTTCTTCTAATAGAGGTCCTCTTATGCTAGTGGATACATGTTTAGTTTGATTAATCTTGCGTAACCAAATTGAATTGCATGATATTATCAATTCAATTCTAATTGGATCTTAAACTTTCTGGTTCTGTTTTCATTAGAGCCCTAAACTTCGAAGATTTTAGAATTGTTAATGTTCCATGGGTTTCCAGAAAAGCTCATAATCTCATATCAGTCGTATTCATTTGAATCTTTTTCTCAGCACAATAGAGCTACTGTCAACTCATAAACATAACACTGTTAACCATACCAAAGGGGGAAGGAGATGAAATAGGTTTTCCCAAAATACTTTTTTGACGGTGTCAGTGGTTCGAAATCTTAGACCTTCTTTGACAACCCAAAATTCTCCGAATTCTCTTTGAAAGTTACCATAAATAAAACAGCTAAAAAATATTAAAAAAATAATACCCATAAAACGGGACGGGCTGATGGTGGTGATGATGATAGGCAGGTGAGTTTGCTGGATAGTACCATTGCACATGATTTGTTGGTGCTGCTGACGTGGACCTCTGCACACCGTTTGATCCTTCACGTAATTTGTTTAACTTTGGTCTGTTAGTTTATGTGATTATTAATTGTTACTTTAAACTTGCATTTTTTTGTTCAATTTGCGCTGATACAAGGAAAAATATCCACACTCAAACTTTGTCATCAACTAAAATTATAGATTGAGTTTTAACAACTAAACCAACCAAGACATTCTTAATATTTTTTGAAAAGTTTTTAACAGAGAGGAATTGAACCTAGAATTAGGGGAAGGTTTCATTCAAACCAAATATGGTAAAATGAAAATATAGAAAAGGGAATATGATGGGATAAAAATGGAAAGGACCCATAGCTCAACACCTACAAGAAGTAAACTAGAAATTTTGATGAAAGAAAGAAAGAAAATAGAAAAGTTTGACCTTTTTAAAATGCCGAAATCGTAAACATAAAATTAACATTATTTCCAACTTTAACATTATTTCCAATATAACAGAAAGAGACACAAAAAGAAAGAGACGTATAATTGTTTACCTTGTTGAGGATTCTGATGAGGCGCGGAAGACCTAGGGCGGCGAGCACCAAGCGATGCCAGATTACAGTTAGCACGGCGGCCGTTGATGATCGGAGCTGGATCCTCACACGCCTTCTTTGCCGCTTCAGCATCCTTAAATGTCACCTAATCAATCAATCAAAATTTAGATTAAATTGTACTGAAACAACGAAAAATCAAGATATAAAAAAAGAAAATAAAAAGCATACAAATCCATAGCCCTTGGATCTTCCGGTGAGCTTATCGGAAATAATAACAGCTTCCAGAATTTCACCGAACTTGTCAAAGTTGTCCTTCAGGGCTTCTTTAGGAGTTTCCCATGCTAATCCTCCCACAAACACTTTCGTCAGCGTCGTATCCCCGAACGGACCTACGTAGTTGCTCATCATCTTCTTAATTTCAATTTCTCCAATTTAATTTCTCTGGTTTCTCTATTTGAAGAAGAAGAAGACAGAGAGACAGAATAGAGAGGATTTTTCATAGGCTATGGCTCGAACGTGTTCTCATACTCGACTCTTTCATTAATATAAAAACACTTGCTCGTTGTGTTTTTTAAAATTTTCTCCACTCTTTTTAGTGCGTTATTTTTACGCGCTACCACTCTTTATTCTCGCCGGATTACAATCTTCCACGCGGATTCTACAGCGCGTGTATCATATGACTCATTCAGTAACGCCCATTCTTTAATTCTTTTAATAGAGGTTATTTTACTTTTTCTATTTTTTTAAACGTAACAGCTAGCATTTTATTTCTCATACAGTAAAGTTAGAATTTCTCATGACAGATATATGACATAATAATGATAACAGCAATTTTAAGGTACTATGTTTCATATTCAATTTCTTCATATTTATAAAAATAATATAAATAAAATTTAAGAAGTGTAACCAATTGAAAGAGATCTATTCAATCATGTTGTACTTTAAACTATATATTATAACATAAAAAATTGTCCGAAAGCAAAAATAAACTTAAATGGTTGTTCCCCTTTATGGTACTCAATACTATAGTTAAAGGGTACCTCAGCCGGTGAAAGATGCAGAGCAACTATATTTATGGTGGCGTAAAAGACCAAGGCAAATACAATATCCGATGACAAGTCAAGATGTCCCAAAGAACTCAATGAATCATGAAAACAGAATTAGAAAATTAAGCTATATAGAAAAACTCTAAATCTTAAACACAACTAGAGAATAGAATGTTTAACTAAAACCCCTTGAATCTTCTGAATCAGTATATCCTTCCTAAATAAAGGTTTAAAAGAAATAGCCATCATCTTAATCTAAAAAGGTCAACACTATTGACCAAGACATAATATAATAGATTAAAGGGTTGCGGGGAAAAATTTAAGCGGCTAAGAAAAGAGAAGAGAAGAAAGATCAAAGATTAGGTTAGGTTTCAAGAAGAAAAAAAGGTATTTAAAACTTAGTTATAGTAAAACGCAAAGTTTAGGGAAAACAGGTTAAAGAGCTAGGTTTTGGAGTTCCAAACTTGAGTTAATTGTGCTTGAAAAGGGAAAGGGAAAATATCCCTACATTCTCCACCTTTAAACCTTGAGCACCTCTAAAACTAACAAGTCACTTCAATGCACCTCTTAATCATCATTAGAAAATCACCATTTAAGCATTAGAGGTAACACAAAGTCAAACTGCACAACTTCAAGCTTTTATAAAGAACCCTGAAAATTGTCAACAAGAATTAATTTACACAATAGATCAACAAGATTAATAGAATTATAAATCTTAATAACAACATCATCCCTAGAAGTAACAATATCACACATAAAATACAGTTTGATGTTAATATGCTTAATTCTTTCATGATAAAATGTATTTTTACATAAGTGAATTGCAAATTAAGAATCACAGTTAATATAAACAATTTCCTGTAAAATGCCAAGTTCAGATGCAATGTCTTAACCACAAAGCTTCTTTCATTGTCTCAGTGAGAGAAATATATTTTGCTTCTATGGTAGAAAGGACAAATACATGTTGAAGGCAAGACTTCCAATTTATAAGGTTATTTCCAAGAGTAAAGCAATAATCAGATATAGATATTCTTCTATCTAAATCAGCAACATAATCAGAATCACTGTACCCTTCAAATTTAATCTCAATTCTGAACATTTACCATACAACAAACAATGATAAAAATTGCCATTAAATTATCTTCCTAACAATTTAACAACATTTCAATGATTTTGATTAGGGTTGGACATGTATTTGCTAACAAGAATAACAACATAAGCCATGTCAGGTCTTCTACATACCATAAAATACATAAAAAAAAACCTACCACATTATGATGAGGCACATTAAGCATAAATTCAGACTCTTCAATACTTAAATTTTTCAAAGAACACAATTTGAATTGAACACCTATGGGAGTACTAACAGATTTGTTTTTATTTAACTCAAACATATCCAAAACTTTTTCAATACAATCCTTTTGAGTTAACTTTAAATGCCTTGGATTCCGTCTCTGTAAATGCCTATTCCTAATGTTCTTCTAGCAAGACCAAAATCTTTCATTTCAAAGACAGTATTAAGTTTTTCTTTCAACTTAATTTTCTCAAGTTTGTCTCTACTATCAATTAACATGTCACCAACATACAATAGTAAATATATATAATTGTTATTAGGTAACTTATTTTAGTAAACATGTTGGGCCAAGTAGGGTGTAAAATAGGTCAGAGGGGGGGGGTGAATAACTCTTTTTCGAGTTCACTACTTGCTTCTGAAGACACTTCTAAGTAAAATTGTTTTACTTAGAAACCCCTTTATAATGCTTTTGTTATCTCAGATGTAATGAAGAAAATTAAGCAAAGTAAAGAGATATGCAAACATCGATTTTTATCCTGGTTCAGCCTTTACCTAATCTAGTCCTTGGAAACTCCTATCCAAGATTTAATCCACTAATAACTCTTCTTCTGGTGAAGAGAAAACCCTTTACAAAGCTTCGACTGAAGTACCTTCCTACAGTCCTTGCTTTATTGAGCTATACCAATACAGAAGTTCTTTCCAACTATATCTAAGGCTCTGAGCTTCTTATCTTCTTAAGTACCTTCCTCACAAGATTTCTAAGCTCCCTCACACTAACTTACCCTCAGCTAGTGTATTACAAGATTTTTTATAATAAAGAGATTGAGCTCCTGAATTTTGTTTCAGTTAACTCGAAAACAAACAAGTAAGAATGAGGTGTTTGCTGTTTTGATTACAAAGAAGATTACAGTGAGTATTTGAAGCTTTATTTCACTCTTAAGAATTAAATTATTTCGGTAACCTTCTTCAATGGTGGAAATCATCCTTTTATAGAGGGAGAGAATGTTTCCGTTAATCTTGTATTGATGTTGAAAAACTTCCCATTGTCTCACATCCAAGTTTTCATTAAGAATCCGTTTGAGAGCCATGCCCAATTTTGATCTGCACCACAACTCTCAGGAATTATTTGGGACCCACATATGTATGGTTGACTGAGAATGCGCTTTGCGAAATGTCTTTGTTCCTGATTTTGTAACAACTTTTATCCTTATTCAAATTAAGGTACAAAAGCATGCTATGGTAATTAATGCAAGGTCAGCTCTCGTGACTTATAGCGTCAAAAGACTAAGTTACCCTTTTTGCGTCTTCAGAGGAGCTTCAAATGAACCTGGGTCTTCAATAGTCTTCTGAGGTCTTGAACTTCTACTAAAATCTTCTAAGACACATAGGATCTTCTGAGTTTCTTTAAGTCTTCTAAAGCACCTTTGCAGTTCTGAATCATCTGTGCTTTTGAACTCAGAACTTTCAAAACTTAAATTCATTGCTTAGAATCCAACAAAACACATGAATTAAAATTACTTCTAGATTACATGAGACTAACCATAAATTGATCAAATTTTAAATACGATTGTGTTGGAGACTGCTTAAGACCATACAAGGGCTTTTTTTAACAAACATACATGACAACGTAGACACTTAACAATGAAACCTTCAGGTTGAGACATATAAAGCTCATTATTCAGATTTCCATGTAATAAAGTAGTTTTAACATTTATTTGTTCTAGTTTTAAGTCATGTAAAGCACTAAGAGACAAAATCAATCTTATAGAGACATGCTTAAACACAGAAGAGAATTTTTTTTTAATCAATTCCTTTTATCTGAGAATAGCCCTTAGCTACTAACCTAGCCTTAAATCTTTCAGTTTCTAGGTATGTCAAGCTTCTTCTTAAAAATCCATTTAAATCCTATAATTCTCTTATTCGGTTTAGGAACTAACACCCACGTGTTATTTTTAGATAAAGATTCAAGCTCATCTTTCATAGCTAGAATTCATTTCTCAATGTCCAAACAAACCTTCAAAGAAAGATTTAGGATCTTCAAGTTTCTGTACACTCAACATTTAAAACAACAAAGTCAAGTATTTCAAAATAATTGCAACCTTACACTTTATAATCTTTAAACTTAAAAGGAAATCTAATTTCTCTTCTAGGTTTAGAGAAATTCTTAGTATTAGGCACAATATTAGTTAAATTTTGACTTTGATCATCATTATCAGTTGCAACCTGATCATTTTTTGTAAAATTATCATTTAATTAATTATCAATAAAGTTTTCATTTTTAACGAAGTTAGGATTTAAATCATTTCGTTCAATATTATAAAGATCTACGTCAAATAAAGAATAATGTTGAGTGATATTATTACTGTCAATTTTAATCTTAGGAAAAACATTTTCATTGACAGTCCCATCTCTACTTACAAAAACTTTGTTTTTAGTTAGAGACCATAACTTATAAGCTTTAGTATCATTTGGATAGAATAGAAAGATACATTTTTTTCCCTAGGGTCAAGTTTAGTATCCCTATTATAAACATATGTTAAAAAACAAAAAAAAATCTAATCTTATTATAATTGACAAGTTTATTATACCATAATTCATTAGGATACTTATAGTCAATGGCAGAGCTAAGTGTTCTATTGATTACGCAACAGGTAGCGGCTGCTGCATCAACCCGAAAATAGTGATGAAGACCAAATTCTAACAAAAAGCATCTTACCTTATTTAGAATGGTTCTAGTGTACCTCTCAACAACCTCATTCTGTTGAGGTGTGTAGGCCCAAGTTCTATGTCTAATGATCTGATTTAACTCACAAAAATCATTAACTTGTGTGTTTATAAATTTCAAACCGTTATCAGCCCTTAAAGTTTTCGCTTTGAAGTTAACTTGATTTTCAATAATTAATTTTCATTTTTTGAATTTATCAAACACATGATTCTTATTTTAAGATAATAAATCCATATTTTCCTGGAAAAAGTATCAATTGAAAGCGATAAAAATCGTAAGCACTAGACAAGGAAGGAGGAACATAAAAAGTGTTAGACATGATGTATACCCTAGAGGCAATTAGGGCATTATATCTTTATCAGTCACTTATGTACAAATAGGTTTTCGGATTATTGTTTATCAATAATAAGGCACCTTTGTTATATATTGATTATCTTATATATTTATGTATCTCGCTGGTGTTATATATGCTATTATGTATGTATTTGTGTGTGTGTGTGTGTGTATTGGATGATATAATAAAACAATGTATGTGATTATTTCATAGTGTGAAAGTACAAGGACATAGTGCGAGCTATGTGGAGTGAGAACTGTACATACATAATTATGGAAAAGTCAAGATATCCCTAGTCATAGTTTCGTTAAGACTGGACATCACTAAAGCGAACAGGTTAGCATGTGTAGGCTTACTCATTGGATTGGATTCAAGAAACCAATCTCACGAGTTGAAGGTGGTACCTTGAGTTAACACATGGGTGTATTCGGGTAATACATTGTACACTGTTATATGACAGACACTTGGAAATTGCTATATCCATGTGTTGTTGTCACGTATTGCAGTAACAGTACGAGTATCCTCAGACCTGAGATACTGGTTACCTTGTACGAATGTTACTATACTTAGGGTCATACTTATTCATACCTTATTATCAAGATGATACAGATGATTACGGGTATAGTGATGACCGTTCATTAGCAAGTCGAGTAGTCAAAATGAGATCCATAACTCTTGATATAGTGATATAATGGGAGTTGTACCTTAAAGCCTCTTGTTGATGTAACACACTCATAAACCTCTTATTAGAGTATAAGATTGATAGAATGGGATTCTAGTTAACCTCAATACATAAAGGCGAGTGGTGTTCTTCATGAACAAGTATAATTCTGTGATAGCTACAGCTATTACATGAGCTAACACTTTATCCGAGCTTAGTAAACTAGATGGTACTTAACATGATGGAAGGAGTGTATTATATTAGTTATTACTATAGAACCAGATCAAGTCACAAGCACGTGACATTTCGAGTATCGAGGGCTTATGCGCCTTTTTTAGAAAACCCATTTGATCGTCTAGAGTCATCAGGTTCCATATCATTTTAGAACACTGAGCCTAAAGGTTCCAGGATGGGAAGCCAAGTTTAGGTTAACCTCTAGCACCTATATACTTCAGGATACTATGAGGTCACACATGTTGAACCTTCACCAAACCAAAGAAAGAACTTATAGACAGGGTCTATACTGAGAATAAAAGGGTAGTCAAGTTCATTTGGATGGACCATTAAATGGTTGACCTAGTTTATAATTTGAAAGAGAGATTGGGGAAAGATGTGTGATATGTGGAGGAAGGGATTTATCTAGTTGTGGGTGGGCCCTGTGAACACATATTATTCACGGAAAGGGCCTGCGTGGAAGCTAAGCGAGCACTAAAAAGTGCTCACAAGCCACTAGCATGATGTAAGCACTGCTTGGCAGTGCTTGTGTGGGCCTGTAGTGTAGGCCCACCAGCATGCTCGCAAGCGGGGCTTATGGGACAAGGCAAGCTTAAATGGGCTTGCCTTGTGGGATTCGCAAAGCTCGCATACGCGGGCTGTGCGTGCGGGTTAACCTGCATGTGGATGGGGTCTTCCCCATTCCACATTGCTAAATGAGGAGAAAATTTTCTCCCCTTGCCCCTATATAAGGAGCCTCCTCCTTCTTCTTTCAACACACTTTAGTTTAGCCTTCTCTTTTGAACTTGACTCTTTTCTTACGAATTGTTTTGAGATCCTCCTTGACTTTCTCTATTATTTGCGAGATTCTTTTTGAAGGCTTATTCTTATTTTGGAAAAGAGCATTCACATTTATTTTCAAGTTGGTCTATGAGTGGTCTAACTACCACTTGTTAACTGACAAGTTCTCCCTCTTTGTGAGGTTTTGGACAGTGGGGTTCATGTGGACTACTCATAGAGGTTGTCCTACTTTGGAGGCTGATGCTAACAAAATTTTGTTTAACTCGTCTAAGGGATTGCTCTATTATAGGAAGGGAAGGCACGCATCAGCTGGTAATGCTTTAAACTTAGATTTTAGGTCTCTTTTAATAAGTGTTTATAGACCTAATGCATCTATGAAATGTTTCAACTAAGATTATATCAATCATGCCATACTTAGGAGTTCCTTTTAGGTTAATTTTAAGTTTTGAAATTCCACCATGTCATTTTCGCATGTTCACCTGTATAGATTAACTAGCAAAGAAATCCCTAAAGATCACTATGAATGTATTATAGGGAAGCCGTAGAAATACAATTAACAGAAGTGAAGCTCTGTTTATGGGCTTTCCACATTAAAAAAATTTCACAAGGCATTATTATATTAAGAGATTTAGGCAATTTAAGGTTTTCATAATCCTTTAAAGCTTTTAAACCTTTTCACCTATATAATATAATCTTTTATGTTGTGGATGAGATTTTACCATTTGAATGACATCACATAAACCAACAAACATGGAGCTAAGCAAGTAGTATAAGCCATTAGACAGTTTACCTTTTAAAAGTCAATTTCTATATTTAAGAATCTCAAGAACTCCACCTTGAGAATTGAACTCTAAGCCCTTATAATCAAGGTAACTTAGAGAGACAAGATTTCTCCTAATTTTGGGGACATGTCTACCATCTTTTAAAACCACTTTGCTACCATTTTCAAGTTGAAACTGAATTTTACCAATTCCTATCCATTTATACTTTACCACCTTTGAAAGGAATATAGCCAGTGAAATATTCCTTTCTAGGGATGTGAAATGTACATCTCGAATCCAAGATCCAAAAATCTAAATTTCTTCTTAGCTAACAGTGAGAGCTTCTATAACATCAAATTTATTTATAATATTAATGGTTCCATTATTTTTAGTATCATTAGTTGAAGGTTGATCACTTATCCTAATTCAACAAAACTTCTAGGTGTGATCCTTTTTGTTATAGTAGAAACAAATATATTCTTTTTTAGTTTTACTAGACTCGCCATTTTGAATGTTTGTAGTATTTGGATAAGTATTTAGTGTGTTAACAGTTTGATTAGTAGGATTTTACCCTTAGACTTGGATTTTCCTTTTCCCTTCTTACCTTTTACATATAGACCTTCACCATTTTATCTCTTAGGTTTATATTCAAACTTAATTTCAAGTTCCATCATTTTTAAATCATAAATTATGTCATCTACATCTAAATGCTCCCTACCATATTTTAAAGCTTCATTTAAACTTTTAAATTTCTCAAGTTTAGAGTTAAGAAGTAAAATGGCTTTATCATCTTTGAAACCACAACTTCAGCACTTGAAAGCTCAATTACAAGTTTATGAAATTCATTTCCATGTTGTTATTAGGATTCATTTTAAAAGAAAATAATTATTCTTTTAGAATAACTATCCTAGTAGTATTGGTAGTCATATTATTGCTATAAAGTGTTGTTATAACTACAACAACATTGTCTTGACCTTTGAATCTTCTAAGAACATTGTTAGACAAATTAAGAATCACGGTAGAGTAGGTAGTATTCATAGCTTCCTCTTTCTCTACTTCAGAGAGAGATTGAGGAAGTTTATCCTTGCTTGCTAATGCTTTGTGGAATTTTTGTTGCATTAAAACAACTTCAAGCTTTTATTTCCAAATAGAGTAATCATTTTTACCATCAAATTTATCGAAAGGTACTTTAACTATTGGTATGATTAAGACAGACAAAGCAACAACTTAAAACAAAATCAATAGAATTAAGAAAGAGATAAAAAGCTTTATGGCTCTAATTTATACATGTCTTCCAAGAGTTTATATGAAGACTTCGGGCTAGTTATTCTCATATTCTTATCTTGAAGCCTTTTATTTTGCTTCTGCAGTTTCATAACTTCTTCTTCAAGGAATTTGATTTTTTTGATAATACTGATTACTCTGATTTTGTGCTTTCTTGACTTCTTCCTCAAGAATCTCAAGAAATTTCTCATTATTTCTGATCATTGCCAACATCTGGCTATTTTGATTTCTCATTTCTGATATTTTCTGTATAATGTTCTCCATTCTTACTTAAGAAATCAGCTAAGATATTTCATTTTCCAGAAATAGGTTTAACAATAAAATTATAACAACTGATAAAACTTTGCCAATGTCTTCTTTTATTAAGTTCAGGTATAAGGTCTATTTTATCTCTAATAAATGCTCCTACTTGTGTATTATCTGTTCTTATTATGAATTCTATAGGTAATAAATGATATCTAAATCCTTTTATTCCATTTTTAGCAACTAGTAATTCTTTCTCATTAATATGATAATTTTTCTCTAATGGTTTCCATGTTCCTGATTTATAACCACATATCAATGGTGTTTCTTTGTCTATATCTTCTTTTCTATACGCTATAAGAATTGCTCCCCATCCTATATCGCTTGCATTTGTGTAAAGTTCTAATTGATCATCTTCTTTTGGTAATCTTAATTTGGTAAAATCCTTATCTTTTCTTTTATTTCTCTTATAGTATTAGTGTGGTTATCGGTCCATTCAAATGTCCTATGTTTTTTAATTAATTCTTGTAGCTGTTGTCTTAATTTTGGTAAATCTCTTATATAATCTGATGCATAATTTATAATTCCTACGAATAGATGTACTTCTTTTTTATTTTCTAATTTTTCTAAAAAATTTTCTATCTTAGTTACTATGTGTTATTGAAGTTTTAATCCTTCACCGCCTATAATATAGCCTAAATATTCTATTTTATTTTTAAAGATTTCTGATTTCTTTTCTGATAAGAGTATTCCATGTTGTCTTACAGTTTTTATAAATTCATCTTGATGCTGTAGATGTTCTGTTAAATTATTACTATAGATTAATATATCATCTACATAAACTAAGAAAAATTCATTTAATTTTCTAAATACTCTATCCATTCTCCTTTGAAATATTTGAGGTGCATTTTTCGATCCAAAAGGTAAAACAATCCATTCATAATGTCCTTGTGGTGAACTAAACGTTATCAAAGGTCTAGATTCTTTAGTAAGTTTAATTTGCCAAAATCCACTTTTACAATCAAATGGTGAACTAACCATTTTTTCCGTGAGAGTCTATAGTAAAATTTTCTTATAAGGTAAAAAGTATCCATCAAAAATTTCTTATAAGGTAAAAAGTATCCATAAAAAATTGTTTTCTTATTAAGTTCTCTATAGTCAATTACCATCCTAGCTTATCCTCTTTTTTGCTCACTTTGTTTTCTTACTAAGAAAGCAGGGATACTATGCGGGCTTTTACTTTCTTGGATCAAATTCAATTATAAAAAAATATTTTATTTGTATTTCAAATTCTTTCGGGTCATCTGGTCATCTTATTGGTCTACTTCTTACAATATCATTAGAATTTATAAGTTCTCTTTTAACATATACTTTTTTTTCTCCCATAAGATTATTGGGTTTTCTCAAAAATTTATTTTCAAAAGCTCTGAATATTTGTATTCTAACATTTCTAAATTATTATCTCTATTTATTGTCATGTTGTTAATTGTTAGTGGATATAAAAGTAAAATTCTTTTAAGTATAATCAATTTATTGCAAGGTGTTAAAAGACTTATTGTTTCAGGCTTTATAATTTGTATTTTAAAGAAATCTAAGAAATTATTTCCTAATAATATATCTTGTCTCATATTATTTCGTTGATATATGATTGGTAATCTGAATATAATTTTATTAAGTATTATTCTCATATTTTCTACTACAATATCGAATTCTTTAACTTGTTCATTAAATCTTGTTACTTTTATTTTATAATCTTTTGTTCTTTTCCATTTAAGAGGAACTAATATACCTTTTTTAGCTAAGTGTGAGCATGGGATTTTGTACTAGCTCGCGTGTTCAATGATGATGGCTTTTCGGAATATTTATCCTCGAATCACACGATTTTCGACCATCCGACGATCTTCAAATAGGAGTCTTCCTCGTCGCTGAATTATTTAATTTTATTCAGAAATTAATTAAAAAATACAAAATAACATAAAAAAATTCGAAAAAAAAAATCGAGGGAGTCTAAACCCCAGGCCTGGAGGCAGGCCTAGCCAAAAAATGGCTTTGGCGAGGCAGCCTCGCCAAACTCGTTAGCGAGGGCATGCCTCGCCAAAGTTGGTGAGGATCCTCACCAAATGCTTGGCGAGGAGCCTCGCCAAAGACGTGGTGAGGAGCCTCGCCAAACATTTTTTTTCCGGCGAGAGCCCTCATTGGAAAAACTTACCTTTTTTGGATTTTCCGGGATTTTTCTATAAATAGTCGGACGTTTTTGGAATGAAGGGGGGGCTGGAAAAACTCAGAGAAAATTCTCTTCTTCAAATAAAAAAAACATAGATAAAAATACTTTCTTTTTTTCTAATTTTTTCTTGGATTCAAAACACATTTGGATCCCAAATTTCTTCATCTTAAAAATCAAACTCCTTCATCTTTTTTTCTTCAAATATCCTCAGATATTCTCGGGTCTAAAACAAATTTAAAATCCGAGTCTGATTATCATTTGGATAAATAAACACTTATTTTTCCACATTAAACTACAATTAAATCAAAACGAACGAGGAAAGCTCCCAGGGATCGAACGGATACGCTGAGGTGGGTTCATACCACAAGGGTAAGCCTCTGAGTTCCTTGAACTGCGGATTCCATGCTTTCATCTGCTTCATTTCTTTCTAATTTTTATTTTTGGCCTAGGAATTATTTTTATTCCTTATTATTGTAAATAATGTGGTAATTCTCTTTATCTTTTATTTCTTTTTAATTTTTATGTTAGAATACCCCAACGAAGGGAATTAAAATTATTCCTGGATAACAGACCTCACTTTATGTCATGCGATCATTTTCACTAATAAAATTGATCAACATACATGTAAATAAAAATGAACTATTTTTATTTAAAATAACAACTTTAAACCATCGATGTTTTAATTAGGCCACACGGGCCTCGCTAAAATCA
>CATIWQ010380194.1:0-14042 GCA_949673415.1 Euphorbia schlechtendalii
TTTCTATTTTGAAGTTTATGATATGTCTATGTGTCATAATGCGTATTTCGTGCTAAGTCTTTTATGTTAATCAAGTTATATGCGTTGGCGTTAATTTTAAGAGTAGTTTCGGGGTTAACAATATCGTGTATAATCACTAGATCTTTGACATAATGCTGTTTAGTGAGCCAACATTTTTGGAATGGTAACTTGCTAAATGTGGCTATGTGAGAGCGACCCGTACTAAGCATAGTATTGATGTTGCCCAGGTTTTCATAATTGTCTTATTTCATTTGCCCTAGACTTAGAAAAGTTATTTCATGTGTTGCTCTGCGGTGAATCATTGAACATCTGAGTGTTTTGAACCGAGTCTGTTAGATTAGTTTAGTGAATCATGACATCTTTTTTGAACTTGCATGTTTTCTCTGCTATACTTATTCGTAGTGAAGATTCTATATATTTAGATTCTCTAATCTTCCACATCTATATTTACTCAACTTTTCATTCTAATCTTCTTATCCATAAAAATCTCCAATCTATTTTTATTTTATTTTATTTTATTTTATTTTACTTTTATGTTTCCTTAGTTATCTTTAGACCTGGTTCCTTCCCTGTGAGTTCGATATCTTTTAAAACTACATCGCAACTGTATACTTGTAGTTATCATCATTTTTCTATGTGATAAGGGGTATTGACAACACCTACATTTATTTGTGAACAAGTTTTTGGCACAGTTATTAGCCAATAGTTCAGAAGATTTTGGAACCATTATAGATTAAACTTATCAGTAGAAAAGTGGCGAACAGGCGCATTTACATTCCTACGTGTTTACTTTCTCGCACTTTATTTACCGTTTTCTGCATGGACGCTAAATAAAAAAACATAAGCCGAAAACATCTAGATTGAATCAAAATATCATAAGTGTGGTTTCCAAACATGAATAATGTTAACTCAAATAATGACGAAGTAAGTAACTCATCCGGGACCCGAATCTCTAAACTATGGTATAGCTTAGGCTTAACGGATCTAAGTTGTACCAAATTTTCCCGTAAGAGCTGATCCGGTTGGTGACTCTGAGTACCATAGGCTAGAGGTTCTCATCTCGAGTCTATTAAACTTGTTACACGAACAAGTTCCTTTCTTTGAACTTAAAATACCACACACCATATTCCAAATGGGAAAACACCCACGCCCCATCTCACAAGAGCCGGCACCTCGCGGAGACCGCGTGAGTTGAATGTCATCCGCTCACAAGGGGGAGTCTAACACTCCCCCTTTTCACTATATATAGGCCTCCAGATCCACTTTAGTGAACACACAATTCTCTTCTGCTTAGTTTTTCTCTCTGAATTCAACATCTCTCTTCGTTTGTTGTGTGAGATCCTCCACGAGTTTTTCTAAACAATCAAAGAATTCTTTTGAAGGCTCTTTCTAAAGTGATCCTTCTCGGTTTATTCATAGGTTGGTTTTCGAGCGGTCTAGCAACTGCTGTTTACTAACGAGTTCTTCCTCAACGAGGTTTTGGTCGGTGAAGATCTATGTGGATCAATCATAGAGGCTCTCCTAGTTTGGAAACTCGTGCTAACGAAATTCTACCGAATTGCTCTAAGGCAAAACCATCACTAAAAAGGAGAAAGCATGCATCAACTGGTAATGCTCTAAACGTAGATGCTAGGTTTCTTTTATATGCTTATAAACCTAAAAGCATCTATGGAACGTTTTAACCTAGATTATATCAATCATGGGATGCTTAAGAGATCATTAAGTTAATTTTAAGTTTTGAAATTCCACATTGTAACGTTTGCATGTTCAATTACTGTATTGATTAACCAGCGCATAGTTGAGATGTCCGCCCTGAATGTGCACTCGACCCATTCATCTTCAAAAATAATATAAAAACCGATATATGCACAGTGTCTGAACGTATAATTGAAAGCTTTCTCGAAATAGAACAAAGTTTCGTACATAACATAATTACAATGTAGAAGTAAAGATGGATTGAAATGATAGTTAAGATTTTTCTGCAAAAGAAATTATAATTACGATAATTTCATACAAATTATAATTACGGTAATTTCATACATGTTGAAAAGGAAAAGGATACTTATGAATCATTAACTTTATGTCTCGTAATCATAAAATCCAGTTGATTACCATATTTCATAATGAATTAAAATCCAAATGTATGATTTGACCCTAAACTTTTAAAATTTTCATTTAGTTCCCTAAACATTCAAATTTTGATTTAGTTCCCTAAACTTGTCCAAAAGTGCTTCAATTTACACCCTCAATAGTACATGTCAACTTCTTATTAGAGATAACAAAATTAGAAATAAAAGACATTTTTGACAAGTAAAACTAACTGTTGAACCCAACTTAAAGATTGCTCAGCAATCTAGAGGTAAAGTTTTTTACTATGTAAATTAGTATAATAACAACCTATGACTCAATACAGTAACTAGCATGTAACTAGAGTTTATTAGAATTAGTTAAGGTTAGTTTATCTAATCTTGCTGACCTAAGGAACTTAGAGTTTTTAGCTAACACTGGATGCTGAGTGAAGATACTCAGCACGGTAAAATAGAAGTTAAATTCAACCTCTTAATTTTTTGTACTTGTATGCTAAGCGATTTGAGTTACTCTGTTATAACGCACATGCTTTTAATAATTTATTCTAGAATGAAATATTCCTATTTAATGCGTTTCAAGTTACTAAGATGATGTGGAACTGAAATCATAAAGGAATAATTATGTGATCCGAGGGAAAGTTATTAGTACAGAATTTCGTCATGTCAATGCTAAAATCCAAGAACAAAAGAATATCTCGCTATATTTTAGAAAGAGCCCGCATCATTCTGCTACCACCAGTACTTCAAATATATCAGAGAATGCCACGTAGCACCATGCTCCATATCTCGCAAAACTAAATCATATTGAAGATCAAGACTTGACGAGAAATTCATTCAACAGTTTGATTTTACATATTAATGGATTAATTTTCGTGCATCAATGGTTAGAAATCTCTTCATAAAGGATTCAAATCTATCTCAACTAGGAAGATTCTTGAAGACCTGACGAGAAGATATATTGAAGATTAAACAAGTTGAAGGATAAGTTTACAGTGAGTACTTCAACATTCATAAAAAGTAGAGACTGAAGAAAATAGTTCAAACTTGGTGCATACACCTGGAATTTCCTAGTGCAAAATATATGCTCAAGCATACTCAGTGTAACACCCCAAAATTTCTAAATTTTGATATCGGTATATTGTTACGATATTTAAGGAATGATAAGAAAAAGTTGAAGTTCAGTAATAGTGAAACGGAGCGAAGTTTGACCGCCAGTCAAATTTTGACCCTTAACTATGTATCATGAGAACGAAAATTTCTATAATTATAATTCATGCAAGAAAGGATATATAAGCTATCATGGGAGCTTATAATTATATGTGCATGTTATTCTTTTACGGAATTAAATTATGAGATTATAAGACGGTTTAACCAAGAAAATGTGATTAGTATGTAATATAATTGAACTAAGGGTAAAATAGTAATTTCACATCAAATATTTTTATATATATCATCATTTCTTTATAATTATAATTCATGCAAGAAAGGATATATAAGCTATCATGGGAGCTTATAATTATATGTGCATGTTATTCTTTTACATAATAAAATTATAAGATTATAAGATGGTTGAACCAAGAAAATGTGATAAGTATATAATATAATTGAACTAAGGGCAAAATAGTAATTTCACATCAAACAAATTTCTGATTTTTTATTTTCGACTTTGAATTCTTGTTAGAAATCTATCCTTTAGTCATCTATCATCATCAATTTCAGTAAATCAAGACTAGGAGAAGAGAATTTCAGATTCTAAGTTCTTGATGAATAGTAAACTGAATTGGGGGTAAGTGAAATTAAGGTTTCATTAGTATAGATCATGATAAATTAAGCATATTTAAGGTATTTGAAGATATATTTAAGTAGTATTTTGATAGAATTAATTATGATTATTGTAGATGAAGCTAATACAAACAGGTCAAAGGGAAAAGAGGTTGAAGAGGGCTATTAAAGAGTTTAAAAGAGGTTTGGGTACACTAATTTCGAATTTTCGATTTTGCTAGAAAATTTCCAGATTATACCTCTGTTTTTGCTTTAATGTTTTCTCATGTTATATTACTCTGATTTGAGTTATTCTTGATTCCATGTGCATCTAAAGAAATTGAACTAGATATGTTTAAAAGGAACCAATTTGATTTTCATTCATTTATTATGTGAAATTGTAGTTTGAAGTTGAATCATGAAATCTTTTTTTGGGAGTTTTTCACTTTGCACACAGTTCAGTGTTTTGAGTTTAACTTGATCTATACTGATTGGATTTCTGTGATTCTTGTGGCATTGAAAAGTTAAAACATATGGCTAGGTATTTGAAGAATTAACTTTTTTTATTTGAAGACATTTTTATAGAGAAAAATGCAGGGGAAGTCAGGTCATGAAATCTGAAATTTTTGAAAACGTGAATGCTAATTTTATTGATGTTTAAGGATTCAAAATTTAAAGATTTGAGATACTTAATACCTAAGTTTGTGTTGAATTATATTGATAATATCATACTGAATTCATAATTATTTTGTGTAATTTTTGCCCTTAGTAAACGAGTAGAAATGGGTCCGTGTAGATTGGCTCCAATAAAGGGGGGTACGGTACTGTACAAACAATTGGAGTTTTGTCTCCGGGGCTTAGTGCCGATACTGTGGTTACTGATTTCGAGAGCTTTGACTTTGGGCTTTGTACCATTATTAAGAGCTTCGGCTTCGGGCTTTGTGCCGTTATTAGGAGCTTTGGTTTCGGGCTTAATGCCAATCCCCGTATCTGATACCATTAACGATGTTTAGTTTATTTTGGGCAATTATTGTTTATGGTTATAAGTAAAATATTGAAGACGAGTTTTATATGTTTGAATATGTATATTGAAATTTTGAAATATGTTTTCATGATTTTATTTAATCATAAATTAATGGTATTTTGTGTTTTTTTTTTAAATTCTATGAAATCAGAATTAGTGTACACTACTAAGCAAATTGCTTAGCATGTAGTTGTTTTCTATGCGCAGATTCAGAAGCTCTGTAGATATAGTTGGGGATGGAAGTGATATAAGTGGATCAGCTTGAAGAGCACAAAAGGGAAAAGACTCAAGGTGGATTAAAAATTTCATGTAACATTTTGATTTGTAAAATAATGGCATGTTAGTGTGAGTAGTGAGAATTGCATTTTGACAATATCTAGAGTTATAACTACTGTAGGTATTTACATATTTTAAACTTTTAGAATTTTTGTATATGAATATTGATAAGTTACTGATGGTTACTGTTATCGTGACACTCCCGATCAAGGGGTGTTACACTCAGCAATAAAGAAATTCCCAAATTAGAAGATTGCAAATTAACATTGTGTTCTTCGTAAAGTTATTTAGATAAAACAAATTGTAATTCATCATATTTTTAAGGAGAAACAACGATCTTATAAGTTGTTTCTTCATTCCTTTTATATAAGCATTGTGGGAATATTACTCAAATTGTTTGAGGGTTAGATAGCTTTGAAGATACTTGTCTTAAATCTACATGTTGTGAAAACTTGTTTACCTAGTCAAAGGGGTTATCAAATAGTCGATTGAAGCTTGGAGTATCCAGGGGCAGGATGTTGGCGGAAGGCTAAACCACGATAAGTTGCTCTGTTTGATTCTCAAACTTTTTATCTCTTCATTTTAGTCAGCAAGTTTTTACTCAGCACACATCATTTTCATAACTATGTTATTTTTGTTAAGTGTTGTATTAGTTAGATTTGATGTGTATTCTTACTCGGAACAACCTGCCAAACTGAGACTTAGCTGAGTTTATGAGTTTTGTTTTATACTTGTCTCTGCTCGCATTCCATCATATAAACTAAACTCAAGATGCTTAGTAAAGAATCATCAAAGAACTAAAAATCAACCTGAAAACCAAGTTTAGAATATTTTACCTCTTTGTTCGAGTTTGTCAAGCTAATCGAGACCAACAAGTGGTATCAGATCAAGTTCTCAATTTTAATATCTCAGAATCTTGAGTTAAAGTTCCAATGGCTTTTAATAACTCCTATGTTTCTGATAGTTCACAGACACAACTCCTTAGAGAATGAATAATTATTATCAAACCTCCTTTGTTTGATGTCCATCACTATACACTTTGGAAATATAGGATGAAAAATTTCATTCAATCACAAAGAATGCTTGCATGGTTAGCTATTGAGAATGGCCCCTTATCCCAACTAACGTAAGAAATTACCAGAGAGTTCTAGTGGATCACGTAACTATGACCACACTAATCTCAATCTCCTAAAGGAGAATGCAATGGTGATTAACTACTTACACCGTGCTTTAAATCTTATAGAGTTTAGTAGAATATCAGGATGTGAAATAACTTAGGAGATATGGAAGAAGTTGGAGGTGACTTATGAAGAAACAGACAAAGTGAAGGAGACCAAGATCAACTTGATGATTAGGTAGTATGAACTTTCTAGCTAGAGCCTAATGAAGGAATCCAAAGCATGAACACTCGTTTTGTGAACATCATCAATGCTTATGAGATAAACACTTACATTCCAAAACAATCGATGAAAAATAAATCAACCCTATTGTTTGTCTAGCAAAGCATTATAAAGACTTATATTATCAGTTTCAATGATCACATGAATATCCAAGCTCTTTTAGTCAAGAAAGAGCTTTATGTTCTGATAATGCTTCAACTTTTATTTCAAGAATGGAAATGAGAGGGGGTAGAACATTATGGTTTTTATTAAGAGTCTAAGAAACTATGAAATATTTTTTTTTTATTTATAATCCAAATGACATAAAAGAATTATCTTTAATTGTTATGTGGAGCTTTTGAGTAACATGACCAAAGCATTTCTTTTAAGAAATTGGAATTATTTAAACTGAATAAATAATTGAATAACTTCATATTATTTCTCAAATGGAATCAAATCGATTGGTCCCAAAAAAAAGTGAAATAAATAAATAATTGTGATCTAACAATCAATTATTTTGATAAATGTACTTATTGATGTTTCTTACATGGAAAAAGTGGAAGGCTAAAAATCTTCCATTCAAACTCTTATTTTGGTTATCTAGTATGATAATGCGAACCTTTTTTTCTTTTAGAAATTAAATATGTCTTATTAATTGTTACAAAATTTGATATTGGTCCAAAATATTGTATGGGTTTGTTTTTGCTACATCCACTAGTTACTCTAATGCTCAAATTCCATTGCAGTTGACTACCCAAACCAAACATATGTATTTGATTCAATTTAGAAATAAGTCTTTGTACCATAGATTTATGAATAATTATAACATTTAAATAGAAAAATTCATAAAACTCCAACGCTGGTTTTTATTAGCACTATGGCATGTACAATTTAACATATTTTTTTAATTAAGTGGACTAAATGCATAAAAATTACTACAAAAGTAAGCCAAGGACAAATTTATGTTTACAAGAAAATAATAAAACTTAGAAAGCAAGAGACATGGCCAAGTTACTTTATTTATGGGATGATGGATATAGAATAATGACAAAGAAAAAAAAAAGCAAGATTTAGGTAATATTGATTTTTTTTTATTTTAGTTTTGATTTGTGTTAAAGAATTATAGAGATGATGAGAGTTGGATTCTCTAACACATGCAAACATCACTACTTGATGTACTTTGTTATCATCTTTCCCAATCTTAATTCTACTTTACTACACACTAATGATCTTTATATTATTAATTAAAAAAAATTGATCATCATATTTACTAATTAATTAATGTACATACATTACATATCAAATTATAACTTATAATTAACCTAACTACTTCCATGCACTATATTACTTATCATGGAAGATCACTGTTGATGTCCACGTCAGTTTTCTAATTTCTTTTCATATTTTATATGGCTTAAAGCATCTAGAACCCCCTAACTTTGTAAAATGGGTTTTACCATCCTGGATTTTTAAATGTGATTGATAGTTCTCTGTATTTATTTAAAACGTATAACTTTACCCTTCATCGTCACATGTCAATTTATAGTTAATTTGATTTCTTAAAAATGTCATTTTTTTTTATTTTTTCTCTCCAACCAAATTTTAACATATGGCATTGAGAGGATAAACTGATGCATTTTAAATAAGTTCAAAGGGATATTTGACACATATGAAAGTTCAGGAAGGTAAGAACCTATTCTGAACAAGTTCGAACCTATTCTGAACAAGTTCGAACCTATTCTGAACAAGTTCGGGAGAGTGTAGATGCATTAAACCTATTTTTTTATTAGCAATAAATTATCATTAGACTCTTTATCAGTGTTTTAAAAATCAGAATTGCAATCGTCTAAGCTCGATCAAGCGGTTCTAAGCGGGATTATTAAGTTTGGCTCGAATCTAATAGGGGCTTAATAACTAAGGACACCTTTTGAAGCCGTTATGCCACATCGGCCTAACTCTAACCCATTTCTATCTTTCAATCAGTCCACCTTGGATCTTAGGGCATGATAGCTTTTATTTACTTCTCGATTCTTAAGCTTACGAAATTTATTGATTGCGACGTCATTAGTACAACTTAGGGAACTTTGGTGACGGTAAATACCCATCAGATAAAAAAAGGTTTTGTAGTGACAAGAGTGGTATTGTCTAATTAACATAGTACCCTACCACCCATTTTTACCTGTGAAACTGCATATCAACATTAACTCCGATACAATTCAATAAAAATAATGGTATAAGAAGAGTCTAACTAGTTCAAACTGAAAAAACCGAGAAAATGAATTGGAGCAAGAATGCGGAGTACTGGTTATATTACTTCAAAATTAAAAGTCCTTAACACTAAAAAAATATGGCAAAATAGTAATTACACAAAAAAATTTTTGAAAAAAGTATTTATACAAAATAAATCTTATTTACTTTCATTCATGTTATAACTGTATTGATACTGGATTTTTTCATGTAAATTAATTTTTATGTAATCAATACCTCAGCAAATTCTCCGGTTAATCCAGAAATGAGCTAGATAATACCATAACTTCGCTTATTTAATGTTGAGAA
Organism: Euphorbia schlechtendalii; assembly: GCA_949673415.1. Lineage (NCBI taxonomy): Eukaryota > Viridiplantae > Streptophyta > Magnoliopsida > Malpighiales > Euphorbiaceae > Euphorbia > Euphorbia schlechtendalii. Next base: position 9,105 of record CATIWQ010380194.1, read on the forward strand.
ATGAGCTGGATAATACCATAACTTCGCTTATTTAATGTTGGATAGAGTTAAGATTATGTAGTGTGGTGGCGAGGTGGTGAAATTATGTGTAGGGTCCCACACTTAACACTCCCGGCAGCCACCAAACAAGAGGCCAAGTTTTTGGTGTAGTACTCGGACTTTGCTCTTCTCTTTTAGATTCTTATGTCACTTCCGGAACTTATTCACTGATGTTCCTGTCTACGTTAAACAGCCCATCCCCACCGTTTTTCAGATATTACTTCCAAGAACATTTACAACCATTTTCTTCATTTTCCATTCCTCAAGCTCCATTTATAGGATCCACAGTGTTTTTGCTCTAATAATCTTTCCTATTTTCCATTCCTCATTTCAGATTCCAATAAAGTAATAATATTTTATTATTATTATATTCATTTCTTTACATCACTCTGTTCTAATTATTATTCAACAAATTATATCTTAACTATAATATCTTAAACTAAAATATCTTATTATTTAATTATTATTATATTTTATTACGAATAATTTTTTTCTATTTAACATGCATATTGTATTTTATATATATACAAGTAAAACGAGATGGAATTATGATACACAAGTAACAAAGAGATGAAAATATAATACATAAATAAATATTAAACTCATAATACTCAAATAATAAACCCATAATATAAAATATATATATTTAATCCATAATACACATAATAATCAAATAATAAAATAATAAACTTATAATATTAAAAGAATCATTCCTCAACATGAGATTCCCCACATTTTGAGGATATAGCAAATGGGGAGTAATTGAATTAAACCATTCCTCGTAATGGTTCTCCGTATCCTCAAAATGGGAAACCATTGAACATGCTCTAAGTGGTTCCGATAATCCATACATCGAACGGCTGAGATTACTTTAACTATAGGGATAGTAGCGAAACATTGGATCCTAACCTACGGGCAAAGGGGGCAAGAGTAAAGTATAAAACATCTAGACCATTGACCCCACAAGTAAGCAGAGGTATATTCTTCGTATATAGTGGGTACATGTCTTGTAATGATTCTGTGCACAACCTCTAACTATTTTTGTAATTAAATTTCTACTTAAACTATATGCCAATATTGGAAATAAAGTTTTCATTTTTAAAAAACTATAAGCTTCACCACTGTAAATTAATGTGCTAATTACTTGCAATATTTTTATTCAAATGAAATATCAATTTATCTAATATATAAGAAATTACAAGTGCAGATGTATATAGTTCGGAAGAAATGACATTTCTCTTACTAGGAGATCAACTATTCAGTTTTAATTAAAAACAAATACCATTATATTCAAGCAAGGTTTATGAAAACCATTTTGGTAGCTGTATTTTGTATTTTGGGCACTAAATGTGTGATTTTTTTGTTAATTAGTTCCACTATTGACTATTTCGATATTAAAAATATTACGAGCAACAACTATTTAAAACATGTAAAATTAACCGCAATATTATAACAATTATACAAAAAATATGAATACATTTTTTAAATATTATGTTTTCTAAATCAAGATAAAAAAACACATAAAATAGTTAAAGTATTTTAATTTTTATATTCTGTTTAGAATTTAATTATAGTTAAACTTTTTTTGTCACTTCTTTTTGTCAATGTATCATACAAACCTCATTCTCCACGCACAAAGTCAGCTTATAGAGAAAACTGCATATCATTGAATTTTCAAGCAATAAGATTTAATTAAAAATTCACTTATTTGAAACGATAGTTAAGATATAACTCTCCTTTTTTTTGTCTAGACTAAAAATTAATTTAATCACTCTCATATAGTTATAAATTTACGCTAAGTTCATTTTAATTCAATTCGGCTCCCCAAAATCCAGAAAGAACATATCATAAGACTACCATCGAAGATATTCTTATTACGGAGATGATGCATAGATGAAGCGAAATGTCCGTTTTGTGATGAATTGGAATCCATGGACTATGCTCTTTTCCATTGTTCGAGTACCCGGAGTGTTTAGTGCGATTTTTATTCTGCCTTCTTGGTCTTGTGGTGATAATTCCGGAATCGGGATATGAATTATTGATAGCTTGGCGGTCTCTCTTTCGAGGGGGACTATTTGGGAGTTTTTTACATCACTGTGGTTTTTCATAGCTTGGAACATTTGGAGATGACGTAACAAGAGGATATTCAAGGATAACCGAAGGAACGAAGACTTGTTTTAGCAAGTTATTATCATTGTCGCTTTTTATTTTTATGCAATAGAATTATGTTTTCGTTTGATATGAATGATATTGTCGCTCATTCAAACAATTTAATTGATTATACATAACTTTGTTCTATCTTGGAGAATATTGTAAAATGATTTTTAATGAATAGAAGGATGTTTGTTTTGTAGGCAAGCGTCTCGCATCAAATTTGTTGGGACGAGCGTCCTGAAATTTTCACCAATTCCAACATTTTTCCAATGAAGGGACACAATATTCCTCCGGAGGTTTTCTAAAAAAAAAAAAAAGTAGATGAATGTAATAGAATACATAAGAAGTTGAGTCTCCTTAACAAACTCAACCCGTAATGCCAACTGTAAGTCATGAAATTTTTCAAGGTTTAACTTTCAACGCATTAATAGTGAAGTAACGATATTTAAATTAAAATTCACTTATTTGAAACTTAAATAGGAAGCCTTGTAGTTTCAAGATGTATATAGAAAAAGCCAACATAGAAATGATGAATATTTAACCATACCTTAAATAAAACACATTTTTGGACAATTTTTTCATGTGATCATCAAATGCTTTTTGGACTACACTGTCAAATTCAAACTCCAAACACAAACCAATCACCAGATATCTTTTACCATTTTATCTAGTCAATTTTCCATTTTTACATATTTACAACTCACGTATAATTTCAGTAATTATTGTTATTTAAATTCAAACTTGTATTATTTATAGCCTGTGATCATCATACATGTGGATCTCATATAAAACTCATCAATTTGAATAATTGAAAAAGAATAAAAATATGAAGAGAAAATAATTTTTTATTTCATGAAATTCTTGTTACTATTTTTTTGGTAGGAAACTAAATCTTAATTTGTTTCAATTTCAATTTGACGAAACTAACCCATGAGAGTGACTTCACATCTTCAACATAATTTCCTTTTTAAAAAGCTGCTTCACATCTATAATTTATTAACTACAGGGTTATTTTGGAAAATTCAAAAGATCTTTATAATTTGTTTCATGTTTGTATTTGATATGCTGCGGTAAGGAAAAAGAAATTAAATTGGATTTTTTTATGCACCTTTTCTGGAACATAAAAGAATTGTATGCCGAAAAAAATTAAATAATAGTGTATAGGAGATTAATCATTATCCCACGAATAAAGATAATTGATGATGAACAATTACGAGATTATTTTTGTAGTAAAAATCTGGGAGAGAGAAAACATAACAGAGAAATGAAATATCAACTGAATTGTTCCAATAAACTATTTCATAGGGGAAAAATCTTAAAAATATCTCATTTGGTTCTTATGTACATAAATTTTCTAAATTTTACCCTTACCTAATTATATAGGTATTTTCATCGACTTAGGTGTCATCCCCGATGTTAATTTCCCAATTCCATTCCAATAAAAAAAGAGAAATTGTAAAAATTGTAGGGTTTGTAAAACTAATTTACAAAAATACATTCCAACTTATTATTTGTTTTCTATAACCAATTTTAAGTTTCAATTTTCACTCTATACGTTCTATATATACACTGTTTTATCAAGCTTTAGTCGCTTCCTCTTTTTGCATCGCGTGTTTCTCTCCATCAAAATCTCTCTTCCTTGTTTCTATCCTCGATTTTCTCTAGATCGAAGTTTTTTCAAGTTTCTGCTCTCTACAATTCTTAAATTCTCTGCACAATTCCAATTTTCTAGCTTTCGACCAGTTTTTTTTTTCAATTGAGAATGAGGATCCATGGAGTTGAAATCCCGTTGTTGCTGATAGATTTTGTTTCGTCTATTTTTCGTTTTGTCTCTTTGTGTTTGTTTTTGTTGTTAATTTGCAAAAGGATTATGCAATTTTTGTGTTGTAATTAATGTGAGGATTTCATTAGGCAGTATGCAATTGTAAATTTATATACTAATCTGATTTGTATCACCCTCATTGATCTTGGAAAGCCTGCTCTTCAAAGTATTTCTGAACTTAAATGAGCTGATTAGGTGTAATTAATTATCTTACATGTTTAGATAACTTTCTAATGCATTTTCATTACTTTTCAAGATTAATTTAACACAACTTGTTCTTCATACCAGTTATCTACTAGATTCTAACAAGATGCAGAAAATTACAAGCTAATTAGATACCAGATTTTTAACAAAATACAAAAAAGTACAAGCTAATACAACTTAAATATTAGTTACCTACCATATTCTAATAAGATTGAGAAAATTACAAGCTAAATACCAGTTAGATACCAGTTTCCTACCACTTTCTTACTAGTTTTGACATTTTTTGTTCTTCATACCAGTTAGATACCAGATTCCTACTATTTTAATTTTAATACCGGTTAAATACCAGTTAGATACAAGTTTCCTACTACTTTCTTACTAGTTTTGACATTTTTTGTTCTTCATACCAGTTAAATACTAGTTAGATACCAAATTCCTACTGTTTTAATTTCAATACCAGTTAGATACCAGTTTCCTACCACTTTCTTATTAGTTTTGACATTTTTTGTTCTTCATACAAGTTAGATACCAGATTCCTACTGTTTTAATTTCAATACCAGTTTCCAACCACTTTCTTACTAGTTTTGACATTTATTGTTCTGCATACCAGTTAGATACCAGATTCCTACTGTTTTAATTTCAATACCAGTTTCCTACCACTTTCTTACTAGTTTTGACATTTTTTTTCTTCATACCAGTTAGATATCAGTTAGATACCA
>CATIWQ010380209.1:0-10329 GCA_949673415.1 Euphorbia schlechtendalii
AGATTTACCTAGTATCTGCATTTGCATCAAAAACAGCTACATACCATGTGAAATCTTTTATATGAAGTATAAAAATGACTCAAACTATAGTGTTTAATGTATAAATTTATCATGATAATAAGTGTAATTATACACTTATCACTTAACTGGCCTCAAGCGATCTTAGCCTAGACATATTTTACCCTTGACCTGGTTGCTCGAGCTAACTTGCGGGCGCTACGTTGCTACCCCATGATTCTTCAGGTAGTGTTTGTTTATTTTATGATTTGTGAACATCAGTTATTTCTTTATTAACCTTGATTAACTTTTTAGTTTTGCAGGCATGGGCTTTCTTTTACCGCTTCCTCCCCGCCCCACGGTTTGCTGATGCCCCGGATGATGCCCCATGTATGGCCCAGATTTTCTCATCTTTTGAGGGGGACATATTAGACTCTGTTGGTTACTACCAGCATCTTAGAGGGACCCAAGACCCGTGACTGGTACCTGGGTGAGCGCATTCAGTACTGGCGGACTAAGCCAGTATCTGACAAACGCATCCCTCCTGCACCTCCCACTAGACTATTTTGGGCGCACCTTGTGATCACTAATCCTGAGGAGTAGTAGTTGTTCTTTGAGGAGCATGGTGTGAGGCTCTCAGGCCAGCATGGTGACTACGAGGCCTTTATTCGGGAGAGGCTGCTCCCGCTTCATCCACCAACTAATCCCAAGGTGGTGCGACCCTCCACACGGGCTAGGAGCCAGGGAGTGGATGGTGCTTCGAGCACGGGTGCCAACGGCACTAGCGTGGGATATTGGTTATGAAATGTGTTAAACGTTTTATTTATGTTGACCCCGTTTCTGATCATTTATCTATCTTTGTAGGAGTTTTCCTTGAAGAGGGTTCGTATTCTCGACTTGAATGCTTCGGCTGGAGGAGCGAGTGCATCTTCCTCCAGCATTATTGAGGGGAGATTCACGATTCCTCTTAACTCCTCTTTCTACCTGATGGGTTCCATGGGGACCCCATGGTAGGTGCCTCTCCCCCCGAGCTGCCATACATTGGCCTATGACCCTTCTGACACCACTCACGTGAGTTTTAGATTGAAAGCCTAGCCCTTAATCATAGCGTAGCAATTTATGGGGATGTCCCAACACTTATTTATTCACTCTCTTTCTTTGCAGGTCGTATGTGAGGAGATGGACAGAGTGGCCCGACATTCCCTTGCGTTGAGAGAAATGATGTTTTCACAGGACGGGATCACTCGAGTATGTTGCTTTTCTCTACTTGTCGCATGATGTGCATGAAATGTCATGTTTTTATGTACATGGATGTGATTTTCATAGTATGTTTTCTTTTTTATGATCATAGGAGATGGGGGCGAGAGCAATGAGTTCGAGTGGTGCTACCGGAAGCTTAACAGTCATTTCCAGTCATTGGATATCAGCCATCGAGTCTAGATACTCGTTATCATGGCCTTGAGGCGAGCCACCAGGAGCTGGGCATTCGATATCAGAGTTTAGAGGCTCATCATCAAAGTTTGGAGGCTAGCCATCAGAGTTTGGAGGCCCAGTTTCAGGAGTTATTGCAGCAGAATGCCATAGCAGAGCAGGCTCGAGCAAATGCGCGGGCTTCCACCTCGGGCTTTCCCCAGTCTCTTACCTTTGATCTCGATTCCCAGCTTGATGATCCGGATGGTAGGCCGCTCCTCACCCCAGATTGGGATGCTAGTTTTCTACAGGCTCCTCAGTCTCCTCTTGTGTCTGGTTCAGCAAATGGTGCTTCTGAGAGACTATGTGTGAGCACGATATTTTGTTCCAGTTCACGCGTTCAATGATGATGGCTTTACGGGATATTTATCCTTGAATCACACAATTTTCGGCCATCCGAAGATCTTCAAATGAGAGTCTTCGTCGCTAAATTTAAAAGGACTTTAATTCAGAAATTAATTAAAGATATATAAAAATACATAAAACATCGCGGAAAACCGAATCCGGGGCCCTCATCGCCAAAGGTGGACGAGGCAAACCTCGCCAAAAGGCTTCAGCGAGGCAAGCTTCGCCAAGCCTTTGCAAGGCATATGCCTTGCCAAAGTCTTGGCGAGGGGCCTCGCCAGATTTTCTCCGGCGAGACCCCTCGCTGGAAAAACTTACATTTTTTGGATTTTTGGGATTTTCCCTATAAATAGTCAGGTCTTCATCTATTCTTCTAAAAATATCCTCAGATATTCTCGGGTTTAAAACAAATTTAGAACCCGAGTCTCATTATCATTTGGATAAATAAACACGTATTTTCCAACTAAACCACAATAACTACAAAAATGAACGAGGAACGCTCCCAGGGATTGAACGGATACGCCGAAGTGGATTTATACCCAAGGGTAAGCCTTTGAGTTCCTAGAACTGCGAATACCATGCTCATCTTCTATTTCATCTCTTTCTGATCTTTATTTGTGGACTTAGGAATTATTTTTATTCCTTATTATTGTAAATAATGTTATAATTCTCTTCTTCATCTTTTATTTCTTTTTAACTTTTATGTTAGAATACCCCCACGAAGGGAATAAAATATATTCCCGGATAACAGACCTCACCGCTCTGCCATGCGATCATTTTCACTAATAAAATCGATTAATATACGTGTAAATAAAAATGAACCAATTTTTATTTAAAATACCAACTTTAAACCGTCGATGTTTTAATTAGGCCACACGGGTCTCGCTAAAATCAAATCGAACATATGTGATATCCCCTGTGCTAACCTTTGTGGATGCATGTTAGATGTATGTTTAGGATTTTATTTTTCTTTCGGGTATTGCACATATTTTTTAGGAAATGTAATTAATAGGTTAGCGGGGTTGCATCCCCCGATTTTTGGAAGCCTTGTAATTTTTATTTTCACATTTATTTTCTGTATTTACTTTCTACCTTGTGAATGGTTTATTATTCCGCTTTGTGGATGGTTTTTTATTTTGCAATACGTGAATCATGCATATAAAGTCTAAAAACGACCTATGTGCGAATATGCATAACTAAGAAAATACGATTTTCTGAAGATGTAATATAATGTGATCAAATAAGAAATAAGTAACTTATCCCGGACTCGAATCTCTGTGTCTTAGTGGATCATCCCCCGGACGTTAAGCCTCATAGGACTCTAATTCCTGAAAAGAGCTAATCCAAGTGGCGACTCCACACTATGAGACGACGGATTCGGGTTTGACCAAATCTAAAAAACATTTTCGCTTTCTCTTTCAATCTCTTTTCTAGGTCCACGACCTGGTGTACCTTTCTTTTTAAACATACCGGTGGATCGCACCTCTCATCTCCGCGCGCTCTCGGCCCACCTCTCCATATCGCCCTCTCATAGTGGCGACTCCGCTGGGGATTTTTTTCAAAGGTTTTAGATTTTGGATAAGTGCCGAAAATTATTGATCACATTATTCCATTTTCTCTTAATTACGACATATTCATAATAACACATTGCAATAGAAGGGACTAGCCCATAAGTCTAAGGTACCCCTATTACCGCGAAGCTTTCTCTTGTACTAATTTGCTTCCCTGAGAAAAGATAGTACTTGAGCGGGTGGAGCACTTGTTGCCATATTGCATGTACCTCCCTTGTTAGAGGCTTGGAGTGTATTTTAGTGCAACAAGAACCTTCTACATCAACAACCCATTTACAACCCTCATGTAAATAACCCATAGGCATTTTCCCTAGGGTGTTATCCAAACACATGATCATGCATTATATTGCAGGTGCGCTCCTTAGTATCGCCATGGTACTAAGATGAACCAAACTTAGGATAGAGACTAGCTAAAAAACCTACACGTGGGAGTTATATGGTTGGAAGTTTGGATGTTGCATGCTATGTGATATGTGTATACTGATTTCAATTTGTCACTGAACAAATATCATGCTAACCATGAATTTTTATGCATACACTTGAACGCAAACACTCATGATATTAAATGTACATATCACGATACCAAACCAACATCACATACACTTAGGCACAGTTGACACTATAGATTGTGTCACCGTAGGACAACATAAAACCTCTTAGGAACATCACTCACCCCTTTTCAGCGAGGTGTCTACTTATCATCCCGCTATTAGCTTGTATATGGCAAACATACCTTTCTTTTACTGCATGATGTCCACTTGACATCTGACACTTAGCCCGTAAAAGGCAATAACCTTTCCACCACATTACCCAGGAGATGTCCACTCAACATCCAATTCACAACCTTTCTGGGGCAATTATACACACCAAAAGCCAAAACAAGGCAAATACCTACCCAAAACCAATTTTCCCACATTAAAGGATATCCTCGTTGATGTTCTATCCTAAGCCCACATGAGGCAAACTTACTTTGAAAGTCTTACCTTACCAAATCTTCAAGGGTATACGCTTCATACCTGAATCATTCGCCCACACGAGGCAATAATTCACGTATCACCACATACCCTCAAATAGTGATGATCATGCAGATATCCAAAACTCCACCCTAATTGGGAAAAATAACCAATCATTCATTAGGTAGCTACATACGGTAATTATTTTCATTTTATTAGGGTAGGTCATACCGCTTACCAGAAACAATTTTAACCTCTTCATTCCATGAGACCTAGTCATAGTACAAAACCTCAAACCATTAATCTATTACCACATAGGTAACTTAATCACCTCACTTACATCACTCATTGTTCAAATCTCAAATTCAACCCCTGTTGTTGGATTTTCATTTCCACAGGTTTTCATTTTTACCTAACGACTAACCTGTTTGTTTCAAATGAATTGACATATATGTTATTTCACATCATGGCACGCTAACCCCTTGTGAATGCAGCCATAACATTAAACATCTCACACATTTCTTGCATCATGAATCATATCACGAATCTTACATGCACGGTCTAATATTATGCTCATGTATCAAAGGGGCTTGGAAGAGGCTTACTCGCCTCCTAATCCGCGTTTCCCCAATTATGGTCAATCTGTAGGGGGTTCCGTATACTGATTCAAGTGAGGACTCGAGTTCCAATTCAGATTCAGTTCAGCGTATGACTGTCATGGCCAATCCATAAGAAGAAGGTGAAAGGGAAGATCGACCTGTCCTTACAAGACAAAATTCTCAGCAGTTGTCAGTGAGCGCCGAGATTGCAGCTACCCTTATGCCTTTGCCAACAGCGAAATCTAGCATCGCTCATTCGCAAACACGTCGGGAGGGCTCAGATTGTAGTGTCCAATCTGGAGGACACCCTTAACAATGCCAATCCAACTATATGGCCTGAGGTAGGGGGACCTCCCGCCTCACACATGATGCCCCTATCTCCGACTACCTATTAACAGTTCACGGCAGGACAAAGTCATCCTATCCAGCCAGCATTCGAACCAGGGCCTTTCTACCAAGGAATGACCCAAAATCCTGTTCCTAACTGGAGTATGTCGGTCTCCTCACAGTTCATTTCATTTTGCAGCATTTCCCCAAGGGCAATATAGCTCTTATCCAAACACTAGGAACGCCATCCTCCAACAACCAGGAATGGCGGAACTATAGCAATAGTTCTTGGCCATTCACGATGGCTACCTAAGGAACACATACCCTGCACAACTGATAATTGGGGATGAAGATAACTTACCCTCTAACTTCGCAATGTTGTAGTTTGAGAAGTACGTAGGATCTGGCAACCCTTGCGCTCACTTGACGCATTATCAAACGGTGATGAGAGCATTAAGGGTCAGCGATCGAATGATGGCTAAGCTCTTTGTCATCACCTTAGGCCACCCAGTCAATGAATGGTATAGCCACCTTCCACCGCATATAGCTACCGATTGGAATAGCCTCGTTCAAGCTATGTTGTGGCATTATGGTTATAACTCTCAAATGGAAACCACAATGCAACATTTGGAGGTTATAAGGCAAAGGCAGGGTCAGAACTTCAAATCTTACTATACATGTTGGATGGCCACACAGGTTAGGCTGCAGACTCTTTTGACCCTACTGGAGATGATAGCAAAGCTGCTGGACGGGGCATTGCCACCATACAGGAGCAAATTCAGATCTGATAGCTTCTCTAGCTATCAAGAAGTGTTTGAGAAGGCAGAGTGGATGGAGCACTTTGAATCCATGGACACCTATGGGGGGCACTAACCCGTGATGAATGATTATGTAATAAATTAGCATTTAGCTACTTGGCCTATGAGGTTTCTTTTGAATTATTGAACTTTATTTATTTTCTTGATATTTTATCAATGACATCATGCATTCTCATAAACATATACCTAATGTTTTTAGCACATGTAACACATCATTTCATGAAATTAATTTGGGTATAAATGGATTCCCCACAATAAATTCAAATTATTTGACTCTTGAGAGAAAGTGAGAGATAAAAACATGTACGTAGACAACGCGTGATAGCAATCGCCTCATCATACAAGGACAAATGATCAATGGAAAGATCTCCAAGCAAGAAACGTCCACTGACTCACGCAAAGATCAAAAGTATCGGAGCTAGAATAAGGCCAAAATGTCGACCAAGTAAGTTGTGACTAAACAACTAGCACAATGTCACAAAGAAGGAGTCAGATCGTTGAACACGTCAACAACTCTATCACAACCATTCACAAGACCAAACAACTGGCGCAATGTCATAAAGAAGGGGTCAGATTGTTGAACACATCAACAACTCCATCACAACCATTCACAAGACCAAACAACCAGCGCAATGCCACAAAGAAGGAGACGGATCATTGCACACGTCAACAACTCCATTCATAAGACCAAACAACCGGTGCAATGCCACAAAGAAGGAGTCGGATAGTTAAACAAGTCAACAACTCCATCACCACTATTCATAAGACCAAACAACAAGCACAATGCCACAAAGAAGGAGCCGAATCGTTGAACACGTCAACAACTACATCACATGGATCACCATCATTCATGGGATAATCAAACAAGAGTCAATGCTAAAAATAAAAAGGAGTTAGAGTGTTGAACACATCAACAGTTCCTTCACACGGCTTGCTACTATTTGTGGGGCAATCATCGCAAGAAAAACCAATGATCAAGACCCATCATTATCTACACCTCAAGCCAACAAAGCGCCATACCAATCAGTCAAAAATGGTGAATGAGACTACAATTGAAGTTGTGGACATGGACGGTGAGTGATCTACTAAATCTACCAAGTCTTACACAATTGCTATCAAGCATAGGTGAAAGAAATAAATCTCTAAAAAGTAGTATGAATAAAAATAAATTTGTATTTAGCCTATCAATTAACACTCGGTCAGTTGAGCAAAAATTAGGGCCTATTTTCAAAACACTAAAAGAATAGTCCGCTGAGTTGAAAACCCGAAAAGGGCGACTCAAGCAAAACTTAGGATATCAAGAGAAGCACATTGGTTAGAAAACCTGAAAAGGCTAATTAATGGCAGGAGTCAAATCATTTGAAACATGTATACCCATGTTAAGTTCATCAATGCTTTGTCATTTTTGCTGAATCTTTATGCATATGCTTATCTTGATTGGTTGCATGTCAATGGTAGAATGTCGCAAGTAAACATCCAAAAAATGAAAAAATATAAAATAATAAAATAAAGAAAATTGAGTCTGCTGGATTGAAAACCTGAAAGGGCAGTCCAGGCAAAAATTAAGACGAGGTTCGATAGAATGAAAACTCACAAGGGTGATCTATGCAAAACATAGAACCAAAGAAATATCAAATTAATCATCTCCTCCTCGAAACGGTACGAGGCATCATATACCTTTAACACTTTAGGTAAAACGGCTTCGAAGCGATCATCGCCAACATAATGCGAGATTAACGATTCATCCAAACTTTCCTCAAATCAGATCCAAGCTATGAACTTAAACTTGATTCAACGAACCCATGGTCATTGCTTTGAGGAAGTCATCAATGGAATCCCCAACAAGACAAACCCTAGGGGCAACCATGCACCAGCACAAGAGAAGGCTCCTCAATGGATAAAGCCCACGACGCCTATAATAAACGAACATACATCATATGATAAATATTGTTCATGCATAAAAATATGCATACATTACATTCACATCATGACATTTACAGATAAAAACGATGCCGAACTGGGGCAACACTATCCCGATAAACAAAACCCCCACCTCCACATGAGGAACCTACAAACAAGACGATGGCCCACTCAAGCCTAAAGTCAACATTGCAACATCATGAAAGCCTCCTAAAACAACAAAGCAATTTCCGAGACATCCTCGAATTTCCATTAAACTTATTTATTCCTCATGTTTTAATTTTTTATTAAAGGGGTAAAAAATTTTGCATTGCATAAACTCAAACAAATAATTAAAACATTCATCATAAAATGTGTTAACATTATCTTTCTTTTCTGACTTATCACAGGAAGCAAGTCAACATGCTATTAAGGAAATATAACCAAAGAAGGAAATAGTTATCTCGATGGCTGAAGAATGAAGTAGTCTTATTTATCAATCGCAGAATGAAACGGTTACCAACCACTAAAGGGATACCATAGAAAGAAGCAGTCGACCCGCCCACAAGGGCCACCAAGTACCTAAGGGATTCCGAAGAAAGAAACGGACAACCTTATGAAGACACAGCACTAGAAAAGAAGGCCTATGTCATCACCAATTAGGAACAAGAAGTCACTAGTCGCACCGGTCAGGTATATTCTCAATCCCTCTACTCGTTTCGTGTGATCATACTAGTCATACAACTAGCGATGATCACACGAGGGGTAGCTGTGAGCATGGGATTTTATTCTAGCTCACACGTTCAATGATGATGGCTTTTTGTGATATTTATCCTCGAATCACATAATTTTCGGCTGTTCGATGATCTTCAAATGGGAGTCTTCCTTGTCGCTGAATTTAAAAGGATTTTAATTCAGAAATTAATTAAAATTATATAAAAATACATAAAACATCATAGAAAAGGAGATCCGGGGGCCTGCATTGCCAAAGGTAGACGAGGCAAACCTCGCCAAAAGGCTTCGGCGAGGCAAGCCTTGCCAGAGACTCTCCGACGAGACCCCTCATGGGAAAAACATACCTTTTTTGGATTTTCGGGATTTTCCCTATAAATAGTCGGGGCTTTTTTGATAATCGGGGCTTGAAATTTCAGATAGAAATTCTATTTTTTCAGATAAAAATCACAGACAAATACAATAAAAATACTTTCTTTTCTTCTAACATTTTCTTGATCCAAAACACTTTTGGTTTCCAAACTTCTTCATCTTAAAATCAAATTCCTTCATATTTTTCTAAAAATATCCTCATATATTCTCAGGTCTAAAACAAATTTAGATACCGAGCCTCATTATCATTTGGATAAATAAACACGTATTTTCCAACTAAACAACAATAACTATAAAAATGAATGAGGAACACTCCCGGGGATCGAACGGATACATCGAAGTGGATTCATACCGCAAGGGTAAGCCTCTGAGTTCCTAGAATTGCGAATTCCATGCTCTTCTTTTTCTTCATCTCTTTCTGATCTTTATTTGTGGACATAGGAATTGTTTTTATTCCTTATTATTGTAAATAATGTTGTAATTCTCTTCGTCATCTTTTATTTCTTTTTAACTTTTATGTTGGAATACCCTCACGAAGGGAATAAAATATATTCCTAGATAACAGACCTCACCACTCTACCATGCGATCATTTTCACTAATAAAATTGATCAACATACGTGTAAATGAAAATGAACCAATTTTTATTTAGAATAACAACTTTAAACTGTTGATGTTTTAATTAGGCCACATGGGCCTCGCTAAAATCAAATCGAACATATGTGATATCCCCTATGCTAACCTTTGTGGATGCAGGTTAGATGTATGTTTAGGATTTTATTTTTCCTTCGGGTATTGCACATATTTTTTAGGAAATGTAATTAAGAGGTTAGCGGGTGGTTGCATCCCCCGATTTTTGGAAGCCTTGTAATTTTTATTTTCGCATCTATTTTCTGCATTTACTTACTGCCTTGTGAATGGTTTATTTTTCCGCTTTGTGGATGGTTTTTTATTTTGCAATACGTGAATCATGCATATAAAGTCTAAAAATGACCTAAGTGCGAATATGTATAACTAAGAAAATACGGTTTTCTGTAGTGATAATGTGATCACATAAGAAATAAGTAACTTATCCCGGACCCGAATCTCTGTATCTTAGTGGGCCTTCCCCCGGATGTTAAGCCTCAAAGGACTCTAATTCCTAGAAAGAGCTAATCCAGGTGGTGACTCCACACTAAGAGCCGGCGGATTCGAGTTTGACCAAATCTAAAAAACATTTTCACTTTCTCTTTCAACCTCTTTTCCGGG
>CATIWQ010380297.1:0-12772 GCA_949673415.1 Euphorbia schlechtendalii
AAGTTTCTATTCTTCAACATTCATTTTTTCGATATTCACAAAGAATAGCATCCTAGCGGAGGTTTTGTACGAGTTGAGATCGAATTCAAAGTAGACACAAGAATTACGGGAATTGACGACTCCCATCAAAGAGTGGATACGTTTTGATCAACTTTAGCTTTCACTTGCATACCTTACAACTTTACTTTGTTTTCTACTTATACTTTCTATTTCGAAGTTTATGATATGTCTATGTGTCATAACAAGTATTTCATCTTGTGTCGTTTATATTAATCAAGTTATATGCTTTCAAGTTAACTTTAGGAGTGATTTCGGGGTTAACAAGATTGGGTATAATCACTGGATCTGTGATTATAACGCTGTTTGGTGAGCCAACATTTTTTGAGTGGTAACTTGCTAAATATAGCTATGTGAGAGCGACCTGTACTAAGTATAGTATCATTGTTATCCAGGTTTTTATAAGTGTCATATTTCGTTTACCCTAGATTTAGAAAAGTCATTTCATATGTTGCTTTGCTGTGAATTATTGAATATTTGGGCATCTAGAACCGAGTTTGTTGAAGTTATCTAGTGTTTAAAACAACGTTGATTACTTTGCATGTTTTTCTCTACTATACTTGTTCAAGGGAATATCTATATAGTTTACATCTTCTCTAATGTGTTCATGCATCTATCTATTCATCAGTCTACCATCCAAACCCTCCAATACAAATTATCTTATTTCTTTTGTTCCGTAACTCTAGTTGGTCCTTAGAACCAAATTCCTTCCCTGTGGGATCAATATCTTTTAAAACTACATTGCAACTGTATACTTGCAGTGGTTATCATTTTTCTATTTGATAAGCGGTACTAACAACACGTGTTCATATTTAGAACTTTTATCTTATCAGTAGAAAAGTGGGGAACAAGGTTTTTGGCACCATTACCGAATATAAACCTTTCGGAACGAGTATAGCAAGAAAACTTGTGAATAATAATCCTGGAACTCTTGGGTTAAGTATTCATAGCCTTGATCAGATTGAAGGGTCTTGATACTTTTCCCAAGTTATTTCTCTACTTCGATTTTGAACTCTTTAAAGGCTTAATGCATCTACACCCCCCTAAACTTGTCTAAAAAGGGTTGTTGCCACCCTGAACTTTGAAATGTGATAGATAACCCCTTTTACTTTTCTAAAACACGTCACTTTACCCCCTCGTAATAATATCCACTTCAAGAACAAGAAGATGAAAATGACGTGCCAAAAATTGATTCAATATTATGATTAATTGAAGAAAATATTTAGAATAGGAGATGAAGTTTTGAAGAAGACGAAGAATGTATATTAGGGATTTTGAATTGTAAGAATTAGAATATTAGGGATTTTTTTTAATGCATGTGTATTTTGATGGTCATCCACGCAGCAAGCCAAGTCAGCACAAGGGGGTAAAGTGATGCATTTTGGATAAGTACAAGGGGCTATCTGTCACATTTCAAAGTTCAAGGTGGCAACAGCCTTTTTTAGACAAGTTCAGGGAGGTGTAGATGCATTAAGCCCTCTTTAAATTTCTTAAAACTCTCAAACTTGTACCTCATAAGGTATAGATAACCATATCACGAATAATCATTGATAAAGGTTATGAAGTAGACGAAACCCTCGTGTTTCTTAACACTCATTGGACCACATACATCGGAATATATTATTTCTAAGGTACCATTGGCACGTTGACCTTTTCCTTTGAAAGGTTTCTTATTTATCTTCCCCTCTAAACAAGGTTCGCACGCCCCATAGGATTCCCATTCCATTAGGCCCAAGTCACCACATTTGTGTAACTTAGTCAAGCGATTCTTATTTATATGGCCTAGACGACAATGCCATAAGTATGAAGATTTCTTATTATCTAATCTCGATTTCTTAACAATGTTCATATTTAGAATTTTAGTTTTAGTATCTAGAACATAAAGGCCGTCAACAGATATTCCACAAGCATAAAGAACATTATCGCATCGAATTTTACAATTATTATTTGAAAATAAAATGTCAAATCCCTCTGTTGCTAAATGCACAAAAGAAATAAGATTCTTAGTTACAGCGGGAATATAATAGCAATTGTTCAAAATTTAAAACTAGGCCATAAAGTAAACGAAGGCTATATGTCCCTACAGCTATTGCAGCAACCCGTGCTCCATTTCCAACTCTTAGGTCTATTTCCCTCTTTGCAAGTCTTCTACTATTCCGATATCCCTGAATAGAAGTACAAATATGAGTACCACACCCAGTATCTAATACCCAAGTAGGTTCATTGGAAATTGTGGAGAAACTCTCTATCATGAACATACCTGATGTAGATGCCTCACTTGGCTTCTTCTTCACTTGTTCAGAAATCTGAACCTTGCAATCCTTCTTCCAGTGGCCGATCTTGCCACATCGGAAGCATACATTTGCAATTCCTTTCTTAATTTTCTTCTTCTTACTAATTTTCTTCTTGGCACTCAAA
Source organism: Euphorbia schlechtendalii (assembly GCA_949673415.1). Classification (NCBI taxonomy): domain Eukaryota; kingdom Viridiplantae; phylum Streptophyta; class Magnoliopsida; order Malpighiales; family Euphorbiaceae; genus Euphorbia; species Euphorbia schlechtendalii. The sequence goes on from CATIWQ010380297.1 coordinate 2,476, forward strand.
CCCTTCCAAAACGAGACCCACCCTTGGAAGGTTTGGTTTTCTCAACTATAAGTAACGATTTTGGATCCTTTCGAATCTTAGGCTCTACCGTTTTCAGCATGTTGAACAACTTGGGCAGTGTGGCATCGATCTTGTTCCATAATTAGTCACAAATTGTGAATAAATATTAGTTAATGAGTCAAGAATCAGATCCACTCATAATTCGTGATCCATCACAAAACCCAGTCGAGTCAGCTTCTCTATATAACCCAATAGTTTAAGAGCATGAAGTGGTGCAGAAGTGCTAGCTTGATTTTCATTCTAAATAAGAGTTTTGATGTATCAAATCTCTTGGACCTAGCCTACTCTGAGAAGAGCTCACGAAGATGGAGAATCATGGTATCGAGGTCCATGTTCTCATGTTGTTTTTTAAGCTCAAAATTCATGGTTACCAATTGTGAGCACGAGATTTTCTACCAACTCGCGCGTTCGATGATGATGGATTTTCGAGATTTTTATCCTTGAATCATACAATTTTCGACTATCCGATAATCTTCAAATGGGAGCTCTCCTCGTAAAAAATAATGTTTTGGGCCCTAGATAAATACTTGGGACCGTAAAAAAATATTTAAAAGCCTCAAAGTGAAAATTTAAAGGCTTAAAATATTTTGAAGGATCTATATAAATATTTAAGGATCCAGAATAATTTAATTAAATCATTAGTTTTTTTAGAAAATATATGTATATATTGGAAGAAAATATATAGAAAATAAATGTGTGTGTGTGTATGTATAATTTAAAAAGAAAATAAAAAAATAATCGAGGACAGCAATGGCTTTGACTGTAAATGCAGGCGAGGTTAAATTCTCCCTATAAATAGGGAGAATTTTCATTAGTTTGGGGGCTCGAAAATTAATAAAAAAATTCTTTTTTTTCTTGACGAAACGATCAAAAAATTTACAAAAAAAGTTATTTTTTCTCTCAACAAAATGAAGGGAATTTTTACTGGAAAAAAATATTTTTTTCTTGACGAAATAATTCCGACGTTTTTTCATCTTTCTCTTAAAAATCATTAGATTATATTCAGGTCCAAAACAAGTTTGGGTTCCAAATCTAATTATTTTTAAACCAATTTTCTTTCATCATTGTTCTAAAACTCCTCAGATATTTTCAGATCTAAAACAAATTTAGAGTCCGAGTCTGAATACTTTTCGGATAAAAATAACATATTTTCACGTAATAATCAAATCTAAAAACGAATAAAGAACGCTCCCGGAAATCAAGCGAATTTGTTAACATGGATTCGCAACAAAAGGGGTAAGCCTCTGAGTTCCTAGAGCTGTTTTTCTCTGTGTATTATTTTCTTATCTCCTAAATTCTGAGACGGACTCGATTTTTGTCACCGACCTAGGATTTATTTTATTCCTTTAATTCTTTAAATTTTATTTTATTAATTCTTTTTATTTTTTATTTAATTGTTATTTAATTTATTTTATTATGTAACTTTAATTTACGCTTTTTACTTATTCTTCTAATTTATTAAATTGCTGGAATATTGTAATTAAATACATGTTAGAATACCCTCATGAAGAAAATAAAAATTATACCTGGATAACAGACCTCACATTTTTTCCATACGATCATTTTCACTAATTAAAAATGACCAACATATTTGTAAATAAAATGAATTGTTTTATTTCTAAACAAGAATCTCAATCTCCGATATTTTAAATTGGCCACACGGGCTCGTCAAAATCAAATCGAACATACGAGTAAATATTCATGTTGTGTTATACCATGTGCTAACCTTTGTGGATGCAAGTAGATTAAGTTAGATGTATGCATAGGATTTTACTTTTCTTTGAAATGTAATTGATGGATTAGGCAAGCGGTTGCATCCTCGAGGTTTTGTAATCTTAATCTTTACTTTTCCGCATTTATTTATTGCTTTATGTATGGATTTATTACTTTCCACATGCGAGTTGAATCATACATTACAAACTCAAAAATGATATAAGTTCTAATATGCACAATTAAGAAATATGGTTTTCTGTAATGTAGTTTAATATGATCCAATAAGAAGTAAGCAACTGATCCCGAACCCGAATCTCTGTGTCTTAGTGGGTCATTCCCCAGACATTAAACCTCATAGAACTTTATTCTGGAAGAGCTAATCCAAGTGGTGACTCTACACCAAGAGACGACGTATTTGGGTTTTGATGATCTAAATCATTTTTCGCTTTCTCTTTCAAACCTTTCGGGTCCCCGACCTGATATTTTATTTTCACAAAAACACCCCGGTCGACCGCACCTTTTAACTACATGCTCTCGGCCCATCTCATCCATGTCGTCCGCTCACAGTCCGCTGGGGATTTTTCTTAAACTTTTTTCAAAGGTTTTAGATTTTGGATAAGTGCTTAAAATTATTGATCATAGTATTCCGTATTTTCTTAATTATGACATATTCCTAATAACACATTGCAATAGAGGGGACTAGCCTGTAAGTTAATGGTACCCTATTACCGCAAAGTTTTCTCTTGTACTAATCTACCTCCTTGAGAAAAGATTGTACTTAAGCGGGTGGAGCACTTGTTGCCATATCGCATGTACCTCCCTCATTAGAACCTATTTGGGGAGAGGATTGGAGTGTATATTAGTGCAACAAGAACCTTCTACATCAGCAACCCATTTACAAATCTCATGTAAATAAGCTGCAAGCATTTTCCCTAGGGTGTTACCCAATAAATGATCATGCATTATATTTTCTTGCAGGTGCGCTCCTTAGTATCCTCGTGGTACTAAGATGAACCAAACTTAGGATAAAGACTAGCCAAAAATCCTACACGCGGGAGTTGTATGGTTGGAAGTTGGATATTGTATGTTATGTGCTATGTGTTTACCGCTTTTGATTCATCATGCATTGTACAAATGTGTCATGCTAACCACGAATCTTAATGCAGACACTTGAATGCACACACTCATGATATTAATAATATAAAACGGACATATCATCTTCCCATCATCATGATACCAATTTAGTGTCGCCCATACTTAGGAACAGTTAACACTTAAGATCATGTCACCCTAGAATAGCATGAAACAGATTAAAATCATGAACATCATTTATCCTTTTCTCAACGTGACATCCACATGATGTTCAACTCTTAAACCCATATAAGGAAAACATACGTAAATCCTTGCGTGATGCCCACTTGGTGTCCAGTTCATAGCCCACTCGGGATGATTATACACACTAAAAAGCCCAAATAGGGCAAATACCTACCCAAACCATTTTTTCTACATCACATGATATCCCTGCTGACATCTGAACCTAAGCCCACAAAGTGCAAACTCTTTTTGAAAGTCTTACCTTACTAATCCTCAAGGGTATATGCTTAATACACAATTCATTCACCCACACGAGGCAATGATTCATGCATCACCGTATACCCTCAAAAAGTAATAACCACACCGGCATCTGAATCTCTGCCTTGATTGGGAAAAATAACCAAATCATTCATACAGTAGTTATTTTCATCTTATTTTAATTTCATCAGGGTATGTCGTACTGCTTACCCGAAATCGATTTGACCTCCTCATTCCATGGGATCTAGTCATACTACGAAATCTCAAACTATTAACCTATTACTACGCAGTAATTTAGTCACTCCATTTACATCATTCACGTTATGATGTCACATAGACATTGCCTAGATCTCAAATCCAACCCAGAGGTGGGATTTTCATTTTCACTTGTTTTCATTTTTATCTAACGACTAACTTGTTGTTTTAAATGGATTGACAAAGATATTATTTAATTCGTATCATGGCACGTTAACCCCTTGTAAATGCAGCCATAACATTAACATCTCACACATTTTTCACATCATGAATCGCATCACGTATCTTACATGCATGGTCTGATCTTCTACCTATGTATCTTAGCTTGGAAAAGGCTTGCTCACCGCTTGGTTCGCATTTCTCTGATCATGGCCAATCTAGAGAGGGTTCCGCACACTAACTCAAGTGAAGACTGATAAGTGTATAATTAAACTTATTATCATTATAATTTTATACACTAAACACTATATTTTAAGTCATTTGTATACTTCATATAAAAGATTTCACGTGGTATGTAGTTGTTTATGGTGCAAATGCAGATACTAGGTAAATCATGGGAGTAAAACGATCTAAAGTGGAATTCTATGTAAAAAGAGTGAAAAAGGTGCGAAAAGATACGTGGAACTTAAAGATTTGGCTTAAGATCGAAACTATCAAAGATCAGTAAAGTTACAAGGAGAATTCTGAAGAAAAACACATTTCACGATCGTGATAACTACTCGTGGTCATGACTTAGTATTCTTCAGAATAGAAAATTGCCAAACAAGTATTCACGACTTGTATATCGTGGTCGCGACTTGGATGGTTTTTTGGTCAAAGCTTCTTAACTACCAACTGCTAGATAAGAACGATTAACCGCCATCAACTACCAAACAAAAAGACACCTTTTAGAAGTCAACCAATCATGAAAAGGTGTCTATCCATTGTGGATAAGATCAAATCAACTCAACCAATCACAATGAAGTGATGCAATCTTTCGCCAATGGACACAACTCTTCGTATGGATAGATGCAACCCTTCGAACTCTATAAATAGGGCTCCAAACCTTACAAATTTCATGCATGGTGTGGCATTGGAATTAGAAAAAGTGAAAGATATAGTGTGTATGTGTGCATAGATAGAGAGTAAAATTATCTAGTTTTCTCTACGTTCATAAGTGTTAGCGAGAAAATGTATAAGTGATTCAAATCCTTATTTCAATCACTAGATTTCTCTACATATTTGAGTGATTGTTGAATAAGTGTAATTGCAAATCACTTATCAATAAAAGTTTTCATTCTTCAACATTCGTTTATTCGATATTCACAAAGAATAGCATCCTAGAGGAGGTTCTATACTAGTCGAGACCAAACTCAAACCAGACGTAGGAATTGCAGGAATTGATGACTCCCATTAAAGAGTGGATACGGTTTGATCAACTTTATTTTCACTTGCATACCTTACAACTTTGCTTTATTTTCTACTTATACTTTCTATTTCGAAGTTTATGATATGTTTATGTGTCATAATGTGTATTTCGTGTTGAGTCTTTTATATTAATCAAGTTATATGCTTTTGAGTTAACTTTAAGAGTAGTTTCAGGGTTAACGAGATTGTGTATAATCACTGGATCTGTGATTATAACACTGTTTAGTGAGCCAACATTTTTGGAATGGTAACTTGATAAATGTGGCTATGTGAGAGCGACCCGTACTAAGCTTAGTAATATTGTTATCCATGTTTATATAATCGTCTTAATTCGTTTGCACTAGATTTAGAAAAGTCATTTCATGCGTTGCTCTGCGGTGAATAATTGAATATTTGAGTGTCTAGAACCGAGTCTGTTAAATTAATCTAGTGAACGTAATATCTTTGATGACCTTGCATGTTTTCTTTGCTATACTTGTTCGTAGGGAAAATCTATATACTTTTATCTTCTCCAACCTATCATACATATATCTATCCATTCATCATTCCAATTCTTCCCAACTAAAATCAAAACTATTTTAATTTATTTTCTTCATTCCATTTCTCTTGTTGATCTTTAGAGCTAGTCCTTCCCTGTGGGGTTGATATCTTTTAAAACTACATCGTAACTGTATACTTGTTGTGGTCACCATTTTTCTATTTAGATAAGCGGTATTGACAACACCTATTCGTATTTTGAATTTTTATCTTATCAGTAGAAAAGTGGGGAACAAGGTTTTTGGCTTCATTTTATAATATAACCCCTCAGAGTCATTAGAGTTGAAACCTCGCGATCAAGATTTTAGCGCCGTTTCCGGGGAAGGCAAGTGCGTTCTAAAGATTAATTGCTGGAGATACGGTATTTATACTAATTATATCAATTTATTTCATTTCTTATATTATAAAATTTTCTAATCTTATCTTAGATGTGAAAAGATTATGCAATAATCATCTTGGAGGTGAAACATCATAATATTTCATCTTATTTCTTGATAAATAGAAGATTTTCTTCTATTTTTCCTATTCACGTTCGTGACTTCCATTTGTGCTCCTGAATTCCTGATGAAAACTTTCTCTTGCTTATTTTTAGTATATTCACGTTCGTGACCTAGGATCACGATTGCGATGTGAGCAAAAACTACAGCAATTTGAGCAGTTTTTCGATCGTTTCTCTCAAATTCTATATATAGAATGCGAATTCTCATAATCCTTCACTTCTGAAATCAGAAATTCCTTTTTCTTCTGACCAAACCTTTGTTCCAAACCTTGAAAATCAATCAATCATTTTCTTCAAAATGGTAAACTCTAACAAATCTATTCTCATTCTTCCTTCGAATCTGCAAGAGTGGTATGAAGCACCTTTTCCTATTCACTCTCAAGAGGAAGTTGATCATTTCGAAACCATCAGAGATGTAGAATTCACAAGTTCTTATGTTATCCATAAGAATAGTTTCATTCATCTAGGAATCTATTAGAGGGTAATGTATTATCTTAGGATTCTAAATTTCGTTCTCTATTGCTCCATGAATATTGGGAACAGTGAGGTTAACTGCAAGGAGATGTTGATATCATTAGTATGGGTAAATGCTAAGATGGATTGTCTAGAATTTCATCATCAAGGAAAGAAGTATAAATTATCGAGGAAGAATTTAGAGTAGAATTTGGGATTCCCTAAAGATTGTTACTACAAAATGCTTCCTGGTTGGGATCCATTACCAACTTGGAATCACCTTACTGGAAAAGATGAATACAAATAGGAATCTGCCTATAGCCGGTGGATCCGAGACCCCTGTTTGCTTGCGTTACACTTCAATCTAAGTAGTGTGCTTTTCGGTAGATCTAGTTACGACACTATCATTCCTGAAGAATTGTTTATCTTGGAAGAAGTTTGGAATGGCATACCTTTAGACGTATCAGTGATTATGATGGAGACCCTTATGTCTGCTGCAATTTATCCTGGTAGGATAGCGTACGGGTGTTGAACTATGGCGAATTTGTTAGGACAATTTGGGAGATTACCTTGTTGTGCAAAAATCTTTACTGACGAAGATGAAATTCTGAAACTAATAACTACGAAAATTTTCTTCAAGTACGGATTTCTAACTAAGTGCATTGGTGAAAATGGGATAACTTATGATTGGAAATCATGGGATGAGCGAGTAAAAGCCGATAAAAAGTGAGAAAGAGAAATCTCTAGGGAAGAAAGGAGTAGTTCAGCCAATCTTAAGAGGAAGTTGAATGAATTAATGGAAGAACAAATCTCTATTCATTGCAATATTAACAACATCCATACTTTGGTGTATGATGTTGAAAGAGATCTGCGGGAGTCACGTTAAAAGATTGATTAGATGATTGAATCGTTAACTCCTGCATGAATAGTTTTCTTTTCTTTTCAGTTTAGAACCTTGTATAGTTTTTCCTTTTAGTTTAGTTGTGTTTTATTTAGTTGTTTGTTTGTTTACTTTTATGTTTATGAAAGTTTGTAAATATTTGTTAAATATGAAATGAAAATTTGAATTACAAGACGTTGATGTTCAATTACTAACCTGAAAAAAATCAAGATATAATAGTAAATATTTATCTTTTGTATTTAACAAAGTTTGTTTGTGTTTTTGTTTCTAATTTTTTATAGGTACAAATCTAAAAATTGAAGAAATTTGAAGAATATAGAAGATCGCAACCGTGACCCAATTCGTGCTCGTGAATATTGGATATCAAAACATTCTATTTTTATCGTGAAGAAAGTCACGATCGAGACAGGGCTTAGCGATCATGACACAGGCAAAATATAACCATTACAGATCACGATCTGACATGCGATAGATGGCTAAAACAACCATTAATGGCTAGTTTTGAGCATAAACGACTATATTTTCAATTAGGACCAATTAGAGACCCCTTAAACCTCTATAAATAGGAACAAGTTGAACCCTAGCCACCACACCTTTCAAAAAGCTTACAAATCTTTGAAATTTTTCATCTTCAACCTTCAACATTCAAAACCTTTTCAACCCTTTACATCAACCAAGATGCCTTTGAAGAAATTAGCAAATAGAAGAGAAAGTAAATCATACCAAGAAGAGTATGATTGTCCTTTCCATTTAAGGACTAGAGAAGAAGGCAAACACTTTCAAAAGCTCAACAAATTGGATATCACCGGGATGATATTCCTAGATTTGGTTTTCTTAGAAACATTGAATGTCCGTAGAGAGATAGAGGTTTATCTTTTTTCTCTTGGACTCACAAAGTTTATGGATTTGCGTTTTCCACAAAATCGAGAATGGATTTTCGAATGTCTAGTGACATTCGATTATGAAGATGCAAGGAAGAGAGCGATTTAGTTTCGAAATCAAGGACAACAATACACCATCGCAAGAGAGATAATGGGTGAATGGTTTGGATTCAAGATTGTCAATTCATCAAGCATGATGGATTCTTTTAAACCAAATCGAGTTTGGGCAGAATTATCAGGTAAGAGAGTCTTCGATCCCAAAAACTCTCCTAACAAATTTATTAAGGATGAATGCATTCTTCTTCTCCACAAATACCTTTCCACTTCGGTATTTTATCGAGTAGAAAATACTAAGGTCCAAAAGAAAGACTTGTTTATTCTTTCTTGTGCTTTGATGAAACAAAAAGTGAAATTCATAGATATCATATGGGATATGATGATGAAGAACTCAACAAGCATGAGAAATAAGATTGGAGCGGCCGAAATTATCACCTCTATCATCTTGGGTGCGGTGAACTCCCCTATGTCCCAAAATCCAGTGAGTAATTTCGCTACATGAATGGGGCTTATTTGAAGAACAACAGATTACTTCAAGAGCATGATGTTGTATATTCTTTCTACTCCTATTCCAACCGCATAAAGAAACTCAACTTGGCTCATGAAGATTCTTCCATCGGACCATCAAATCCAATCGTTAGCCGTCGACCTGGAAAAGCCTCGATGCCTGAAGTAGAAGAAGAAAAAGAAGATGAAGATGAAGCTCTGGAAGATTGGAAGGCGAGCATGCAACTAAAGTTGGACAATTGCCAAGCAGAACTTGGAGTTATGAAAAGAGACATGAAGATTCTAAAGAAAAGTAATAAATCGATGCTTCAAAAATTACTTTCGTTCTTTAGAAAACAAAATTGTCAATTCACTCTTAGTCCCCCGGATTCTCCTTCACAATAAAGTGGGTTTATTCTTTTCTTTACTTTCTCTTTTTCAACTATTTTTAAACTAGTTTTAGTTTTTAAATTTTGATTTTTATTAAATGTCTCACAATGAGGACATTGTATTCTTTAAGTGTGGGGGACATTTGTAAAAATCCCGAAAAATCCAAAAAAAATTAAATAAAAAATTGAAGAATTTGAAAATTTTTGTTGATTTTCATTTTATTTATACATTATCTATTCTTATACTTTACTAACATTTGTCCAAGGTTATTGTGAGTGTTAGGTATTACAAGTTTAATGTTAGTGCAAATTTTGAACAAAATTATTGTTTCGAGTTTGAGCGAATATTGAGGATATGAGAGTTTGTAGCAAAACATTTAACATTTGGCAAGGATGAGTGGTGAGTAACATTCGAGGGCAACATTCTAAGTAAGTATCGATATATATTTCAATGCAACATAAATTAGTATAAGTTATATAGTTTTAGTTTAATGTTTCTGATAAGTTTAAGTGGAGCAATATCTAATAGTATTCTTACTATGAGTTTTATATGCAAATCTCCAATAAGTCCTATAAGTATTAAGTGTGTTTAAAGTGTTGGGAAACTATAGCCATAATACTTTGAAATTGATCAATAAAGGATGAGGGTATTAATAGTGAAAAATCAAAAGAAAGAGAGGATAACCAATGAGTTATGCAAAAGGTGAGGAATGGTACGGAGCAGAAACTGCAACCATTCAATGAGTAAAAAAAAAGAAAAAAAAGCATAGCATGAAAAATGAGTGCAAAGTACAAAGTACTTTAAAAACATATGCTTAAAAGAAAAAAATGAGAGAGTGGTATGGAGCATAAAATGCAACCACTAAAAAAAGGGGAGAGTGGTATGGAGCATTAAATGCAACCACTAAGAGTGTTTTAGCATCCTAGGTTACCTAAAAATGCCTTTAGAGAAAATTAATCAAAGTATGCTTTCTATGTCCTTTATACTTTATACTATGCTTAAGAGAAGGAAATATTCGAGTATGCATATAACACTTATATGAAGATGCGATTCGGTTGACTCTCCATTAAGAACAAAGGTATGCAA